>JAJHUR010009064.1:0-11900 GCA_027495735.1 Lutjanus campechanus | reverse complement strand
TCTATTGATAATAATTAAATATGCTCTGTGTGGGAAGCTCTCTCCCTCATCAAATAGGGCCTATGCCTGCGATTACAGTTATAACTGGCGCTTCAGCTTCCACACTCACTGCTCCTCCTGGTGGATAAACAGACCATTGCAACTAGTTTCTAAAAAATGATCTTATGGGCGTGACGGGTCGGCCCCGTGTTCCCTACGTCATCGCGGGGGATCTCATTAGCGCTACGGCCCCAGCCAGGTGATGACCTGCCACGGATCGGTCTGGGCCCTACCAGGGACCAAACGGAAATTTTAAGTGGCTGGATCTGTAAGTCAACAACCATTTAGTTGACAGTTAATGCTAATAGTTTCAATAACCCAACCCAGTCTCTTATATCTTAGTACAAATTACACAAAGTTCCACATTCAAATAGCCAGTGGTGGAAAGACGACAGAAAATATGTACTCAAGTGCTGTTACATTACTAATACATTACTCAATTACAAGTAAATGTACTTGTGTTAGAAAAGTATTCATCTCAAAAACTACTCAGAGTATTAGTTACTTTTTAACCACTGATACTTAATTCATTATCAATAACAGCTATTCAATCAAAGAGCTTTCTGTTTCTTCAACTCTTCAGTCTAAATGACTCCGAGCTCCTGCTCTGTTCTCCTCAGTGGTCACAAATACCTCTCCAAACTAGGGTTCCAAATTTTGTGCATTTTCCTTACTCGATAGTTGAAAACGCTAAGAATCGTTTAGTTTTACATTTTTTGGTCATTTAAGGTTGAAGTTTCTTTATTCTACATATGGTTCCTGTCAGACAAAACAAAATCAAATGAGGTACAATTAAAACCCTTTCTTGACTAGTGATTAAATATTAATGAATTTTAATTTGTTAAATTCTCAATGGAGATTAATCCATTAATGATTAAACATTAACATCCTTACTCCAAACCTGTGCTGCTGCAGTGTTTAGTTTTTCATCCATGTTATTGTTGTTCATTTAAATTGTACTCAGTACTCTATGATTTTACAAGTAACTCAGTAGATCACGTGATGTAATGCATACTTAAGTATGGGTAAAAGTACAGACTTGAAAATCTACTCAGAAAAGTACAAGTACCCCAAAAAAGTACTTAATTACAGTAACTTGAGTATTTGTAATTAGTTACTTCCACCACCCGCAAATAGCATGCAGTATATATATGCCAGTTTTTTCCAACTAACCTCTGTGGAGAGCAGATCCTTAGTCAGGTGACCTTTGTCATCATAGTAACAAAAATAAAACCTGGTGAATGCTGTGAAACAGTCTGCGTTAGTTAGGTTGGGTTTGGGAGAAGATTGTGGTTTGGATTCAAATAAGCACATTATGTTACACACGTTACGTTAAGTAAAAGTAACGACTTTTCACATGAGACACTAAGCTGATGAAAGTCTTTGTTTGACTCATCTATCCACCCAACCTCCTCCTTATGTGGATTTTCTCACTCTTTATATCACGTCACCTGACAACAGGAAGGAGTATCACCTGCATGCAGAATTGGACTTTAGCAATTGAACTTCACACAATTTCAAAGTCTAAAGTCATGTTATTTGTACGCAGATTGGAGAGAATGGGCTGGATAACCAGTGTTGCAATTCTATTAGCATTTAGCTTAAAGCACTGCTGTGCTACACTACAGCCTCACAGAGCAGCGAGCGTGTCTGTAGACTTGAAGTCTTAGTCTATAGTCTTGTTTGTATCTTGGTTTGTGTTCACTGCTGCTGCCTCTCAGTCATATTCTCTGAATCCACATTTTGATCCACTGTATACATACGTAGCTTAGTGCAGACTGGAGCAATCTTGAAGTCATGGCTGTCACCAAAGCCTAGCTTCTCCAGGAACATTGCGTAGGAGATGGTGGATTTATTATTTGGACTGTAGTGATTCCACAACCTGGAATAAAGCAAACAGATTCCGGAAATTTATATAAATACAGTTTCACAGGTGACCTGTAATGTCAAGAATATCCATGTCAATGACGAGATGAGAAAAGAGGTCATGTTTTATGTTCAGCTTTATCTGTTCTAACACACAGACAGAGCAAGTGTGTGTGTAAGAGAGAGAGAGTCCTGAGCGCTAAAACCAATTAAAGCCATTGAAAATGAACCTGTCACACACAATCCTCTAGAGCCGCGTCAAAAAAGTTGAGCGGCGTTTCTGGAGTGGATTTGACTGCAGGGCCCGAAGTTTTAAAAGTCAATTAGCTCTCTCTCATCCTGAGACAAAGGCTGACCACAAAGTTAGCGCTAGTGATCTCGTCCTAGCCGACAGACGACTTCCCACCACCGGGAATACTGCAAATAGTTGGGCCTGTGATGGTTGGTTGACGGTGTGTGTGCCTGCATGTGTGTGTATACATTACCACGCACAAAAAAAAAAGGGGGGAAAAAAAGGATTATTTGAATTTGATTATACAGTATGTATGTACACGTCAGTGCAGGTGTGTGGGAGACAGAGAGAGATCTAGATATGATCAAATGGTATTGATCCCCAAGTCTGTAAACTATGATCTCTGTTGGATAATTTGGGCAATAATTTCACTGTTTGTCTTTGTTTCACACCGTGTCTAATCATCTGACTGCTCGCTGCCTGGTTGGACCTACATCTCAGCAATTAACTTGATGAATACAATGATGGAAATGACAAAAATAACAGCTAAATTGTAATCAGTCATTCTTTAAAGGTGCGATATGTATGAATCTGAAGCAATTCACATGTATTAATTACTTTGAATTGCCAATGGGTGAACAGATTGTAACGGAACATAAAAAATGAGACCTTCCCTGACTTTCTCAGTTGCATATAACATATGGCTGCAACTAACAATGACTTTTATCATTGATTAATCTGTCGATTATTTTCTCTATTAATCAATTAATAGTTGTTTATTTTAAAATGTGGGGAAATTGTGAAAAATGTCTCCCAAAGCCCAATATTATGTCTTGACATGTCTTGTTTTTCTCACAACCCAAAGATATTCAGTTCACTGTCAGAGAGGAGAAAAGAAAGCAGAAAATATTCACATTTCAAAAGCTGGAATCAGAAAATTTGGACATTTTTTCTTTGAAAATTACTCAAACTGATTAAGTGATTATCAGAATAGTTGGCAATTAATTTAAGCCGAACACAGAATGCAACACAAAGTCAAAGCTAACATTACTGCAAAGAATATGGAATTGCTTTAGCTGGCTTAGCTAAGAGCCAGCTAAGATGTGAAAGTACAAAGCAAAGGTGCATAACTAGGCTTAGGATTGTCTTCTGCTAGTCAAGAGTGATGCAAGGCAGCGGTGGCCAACTAGCTAATTGTAACCTAACTCCTTCACTCCACTGGGCATGTCATATCTGCAATGCAGTTTTGATCTGTCGTCCTCAGGGTTTTATGTCCCATTAGCAATGTTTCACAAGTGGAGCATTTTGCCTACCCTATTTTGTTTACTTGTTCAGTTGATCTGGTCATTTTTCCTTGTTTTAGTGTTTCCACCATGGGTAAGTAGGTAGTAGTTTAATAGTTCCTTTGTTTTGTTTTGTTTTTAAAGTCTTTTATGTTTAGAAATCTGACCAGATTTTCATTGCTGTTCCTGTGTCTGCCCTGCCTGTTTGATCTGCTCTATGCAGACTGATGGACCGTCCATCAAAAGACATTTACAAGCAGATTTGAGCTGGAGCTGTTCACCAACATTTTTAAAAAAAACCTGTACCTGAGTTTCCCTAACCAGGGCAACTATGCAATTATTCCTTCTGCAAAATTTACTTGATTTAGTATTTTTCCATTATATCTCATTAAACCTTTTTGGTTTTATTATTTCTCATTTAATTCTAAGCATGTACAAATAAATTGTAGGGTATTCACGGAAATATAGGACAAATTGCATCCCGTACTGATTCAGTTAGGGACAGTTCATTCAATTTTTCAATATGGAACTATCTCGTATTATACTGGACAGATGCAAACCCTTGAGCCAATGATCCAAATAAAATATAGGTACATTACAGATAGCAATGTTGTGTATGTCAGCAATGAAGAGCTATGTACTTGCATGTGTGGTTTTTGTGGAACACTGGATACCTGAGTGTTAGCAGAAATTCCAGCTCTCTGACCAGTCAAGCATTCCTCATGTGTGTGGGCCTTTGCTTGTTGCTGCACAGATCTGATGTGCAATCTGTTGTGTCAAACTGTGTCAGATGTATAACACCCTCCCTCACCTCTGAAACTCCTTGTCTGTCAGGCAGATGCAGTAGTTGTCCAGGATGCGGCGGAACTCATGCTGCTGGATGTGTCCTTCTCGGTTGTAGTCAAACAGCCGGAACACTCTGATCACGGTCCTCAGGTTGCCTCCAATCTGCGGGGTTCACACACACAGTGATTGACAGCAACGGCAACACTACACCTCAGCGGCGCCTGTGAACTCCTGAACCCGAGCGACTAGTGAGGCTCGCCTCGCCGGAGCTTTCATCTCTGTGAACATGGTTATTGACACGGCTGCCTTGATCTGTGGAAGCCCGGGCCTATTTCCCAAAGTGCTGACAACTGATGAGGTGGGAGAGAGCAAAGAGGAGATGCAAAGATTGCTGGTAGACACATGAAACAGAGAGAGCGGAGGAGGAGGGAGGGCACTGAGGAGGATTATGGGTCAGTAAAACACACACAGAGAGGTTCATGGTTTACAACAGCAGCTTGAAACCGGTGTGCTTCTGTGTGTCATAACTCAAAACTGTGAGATCTGCTCTGAAGGATGATATGATCACTAAAACTTAAGCAAATCTTTAAATGCAAAACAACAAAATTTTATTCTGAGCAGTTTCCAAATCCAACTGCAGTTCTAACTGCAGTCAGGTTTGAAGTAAATCACTGTTCTGTAGACACCATTTTAGTGCGTGATCCATGCTGGTGAAAATAGATTACAAAAGTATGTCACTATCAAACTCGCATGACAACTTGACAGCTCATTAATTGCTGGGCTAATTAGAATTTTGGATTTTAAAAACAAGGTCACGGGCCAAAATACGCTTAAAAACAATTGTTATAGATCATCATATGATGCTACAAATTCTCTTAAAACCAGTATAAATGAAACTCTGGTATTCAGGTGGGGAGCCACCGTACAGCCACTGTATCAGCCATTTAATATTAAAGGCAGTTCAACCTACATATTTTTTCCCCTGGCTTGTACTGCTACTTATCTATCTAGATATTTTTGGTGTGAGTTGTAGAATTTTGGAGATATCTGCCATAGAGATCTCTGCCTTCTCACCAATATAATGGGACTAAATGTCAATCAGGTTGTGGTGCTCAAAGCACCAAAAAATACTTTGAAAAATTGAAAACCAGTGTCTCTTTCCACAAATCTTGACCCAGTTACTCAAGATAATCCTCAGGCCTTAGGTGTTTTTCTAAATGCAGGAACTTTTCCATAGTTATAAGAACTTTTTATTGATTCTACAGCACAGGAAATAAGAACCATCGTAGTTCTCAAATCGCCAATTTGCGGGACCTTTTTCACTCCTGCCTGAGAGTGGGTACTCTTCCAGCACAAAAGGAACTCTGAGTGATCTAAGTGCACAGTGATTGGTCTAGATGCGAGTGTGCCTTGATTAGTCACTACATGAACCAATGCACCACCAACAACCACCATTTTTAAACCCCTATATAGACTTAAGTAGCGTAAACAACAGCTTGTAACAGCTCATAATTATTTAAAAGCTAGAACAATATGTATGCGACAGAAAATACAACGCCTTTTTGACTTGTCAAAGCGGGATATAAACATCAACATTTCCTGTCAGCTTGCTACATTAGGTATCCGCCACACAGCGAAGCAGGGCAGGGAGATGATTAACTGAAACAAGATTAACTATAAGAAAATAAAGAACCACAACAATCAAAGTGGATCTGATAGAAAAACAAGTGAGTGGTCCCCCTCAGACCGCCATATGCTGCTAATGCAGACATGAAGGATTCAACAGTCTGCTTTTAGAGGCATCGGCAGCACTACCAGGAGCTGCAGCAGAACCTACTGGACCTACTTTCATTTCTACTAGAAAAAAGGTAGTTCCTACATGAATCTGCTCACAGCAAGGTCTGTAGATTATCTTGAGTAATCAGATCATGATTTTTGGAGAGAGAGACTCTGGTTTTGAATTTTTCAAATGTATTTTTTGGGGGCTTTGAGCACCACAGGACTAGTGCTATTTAGTTCCATTAAATTGGAGAGAAGGTAGACATCTCTACGGCCGATATCTCCAAAGCTCTACAACTCACACCAAAAAAATCTAGATGGATATATAGCAGTCACAGTCTCACTGCCATTTGTGAAACTGTCATGAAAATTTTATCTATGCTTCCACATACATGAACACAAATTTTTCATTTTCACATGATACTCATGTGGCACGACTTTCAAACTACTCTTGTACTACATTTGTCACTTACCACTTTGAAAGTTGTGCTTACTGAAAAGTAGTGACAATTCATATCCATGTATACAAATGCATAGATGACATTTCATGCCAATTTCAAGAACTGCCGTGAGACTGGGCTGATTTTATCAAGGACTCAGAGTGCAAAAAGACTGTAAAAGTAGAATGAAACTTAAAACATGACTATTTGAACCAGTCTGCCAAACGCAACTTGACTGATGAGCAGTTTTGCACAACATGAAGGTTTGGCTGCTCTGCAACCTATGATGACATGAGACAATCCTACCAAGAAGAACCACAGCATAAAGAAATCAGATCAGAATATGCTTATATAACAGGAATATACTGCAGAGACATTTGTATCTCAACAAAAAATAACATAGCAAACCCTTGTTTCTGGTGTTTTGTACGCCCGATCATTCCCGATCACTTATAAGAGTCACTACTTTTACTGTCTCTAATCTTATATCTATCCATCCATCCATTTTCCTCCTCTTCTTCGTGGGTCGGGTCATGTGGCAGCAGGGTAAGTTGGGAATTCCAGATGTTCCTATGAACAGCAATTCTTACCAGCTCCTCCTGGGGGTTCCTTTGGCATTCCAAGGCCAGATGAGATATGCAGTCCCTCCAGTGAGTTCTGGGTCTACACCAGGGTCTCCTTCCAGGTGCCCAGAAAACCTCCAAAGGAGGCATCCAGGAAGATCACCCCAAGTGGCTCCTTTCGACGCGAATGAACAGCGGTTCTACTTGAGTTCCCTATGGATGAAGTTCCTCACCCCGTCTCTAGCACAGAACCCTCATGAAAGAAAATCATTAAGGTTGCTTGTGTCTGCGACCTCTTTCTTCAGTCACTACCTAAAGGTCATAGTTGCGGGCTGGAACGTAGATTGACTGTTAATTCGAAAGCTTTGCTTTCCAGCTCTACTCCCTCTTCACCACAAAGGCCCAGCAGAACCCACACATTACTACAGACACCGCACCAATATGCCTGTCTATCTCACGCTCCATTTTGTCATGACTCTTGAACAAGACCCAGAAATACTTAAACTTCTTTGCTTTGGGCAGCAACTCACTCCCAAACCTTAACCATGGATTCTACATGTGTATGAAAATAGGGGGAGTGATGCTTCAGTTTCCAGGTCCCATAATTTCATGGTACATAGATGGTAATTACCAGGTAATATATTAGAAATTTCTTTGAAATTACCCACAAATTACCTCTACATTACCTCCAAATTTCATGGTTAATCCCGTGATAATTAGCAAGTAGTGTTTTCATGTAGTGGGCGATAATTACAACGTAACATATTTGAAATTTTGTAGCAATTACCCACAAATTACCCCAAAATATCATGGCAAGTATGTGTTTTCATGCAAATCGTCACTTACCATGATAACTCGGGGTAATTTGCAGGCAATTTCTAAGAAATTTCCGATGTGTTACCTGGTAATTACCACCTGCTACATGAAAATGTTACTTGCTAATTATTACATAAGTAACCATGACATTTAGGAGTAATTTGGGGGTAATTTGTGCTTAATTTCTAAAAAAAAAATCAAATATTACTTGGTAATTATCACCTATTTACCATGAAATTATGGGACCTGGACATTAAAACCAATATGGGACACACCACGCCCCGCGTTTATTCAGTAAGAGACAGCACATCTTGTTTTTCCAGTGTGGGACATTCCCATATTATATGGGACAGATGGCAACAATAGAGCCAATGATCCAAAGAAAATATACCAATATTACAGATAATGACATTATACTTGATATGACTAGTTTATTTTCCAGCATTCAGAGTTCATATCAGCATTCAGTTGTGTATGTCACGTCACTGTTTTGGCAGATGCTCACTTGCACCTATAAGATTAACAGTTGATTTGCAACAAAACACGAGTATCCTGTTTGAAAGCTTGTTCATGCCCATCCACCACAGACTATCTATGTAGAAGACACACTACTATGCAGTGCAATGGCACTGAATGTTGGCAATGGACACATGAGCTGCAGAACCATCCAAAATGTAGAAAAGTCCTCAGGAAACTGGACTGAATTTAATAGAGGGTGCAATATTGGCCTTCCTTATGGGCAAACCAATATATGAGTCGAACTGACTAACACATTGAGTGGTCTAGGACCAGAGCAGCAGATCTACAGGCACAAAAAGATTTGATATATGTGTGATTTGGATCACTCTGGGAAGCTGGATGATGAAGGTTTGGATCAGGTTAACATTGTTAGAGCTCAGTTGCAGTCATTCAGTCAGTGTGAGTGAGCGCCCCAGCCAAGTCCAGCCCGTCCCGCCTTCCAATGTCTCCGCCATGCACCAGCTCGCTGCGTAGCTCCAGGGCGCCACGCTAACCACGGAGGAACAAGAGCACAGATACTAAATATACCCCCGGTGACTCTTGGGTAATCAGAGTCTTCTGTCGCCCAGAGAAGTCTCTGTCTAATTGCACTCTGATTAGACGAGCTGCCAAGTGTCTCAGTGAAAGGCGTGGAGGGAGCTTTCCTCATGTGCCGTTACACTGACATTGTCTCTATGAAGACACAAAATAGAGCAGATGGAGGAAAGTCAAGCAAATATATACTAGATTCTGACCTCTGAAACATTACAGTTCAATATTTCCTACAATGCACCAGACTAGGTTGTGTTTCTATACTTTCAAATTTCTACATCTTTAGCTCTCCTCTGAATCACAGGGGAGATTAGCTTTTTTGTACAGCTGTAAAACTTTGAAAATATCCACTTTTTGTAATCTAACAACTTTAGCTACCGTGCAAGCTTCCTTACAAGCATAACAATTAGCCCTGCATTTACACCACCTTTCATTCTGCCAGAGTCAGGGGAAAGGGAAGAGGCGCTGCACAGCAGCCTGTGTGTTTAAAAAAAGATCAAATGAAAGTGAATTTATTAAAGACAGATATAAATATGATTCCCCCCCACTCTCCCCCTCCCTCCCGCTCCAACTTAGAGGATTCTGTGCTAATTAGAAATGTGTTAAAATCACAAAGGAGGGAGAGGGGAGATCATACGGTATTAATGAACAGAGACAGAGGGATATCATCCAATCTCCATCTCTATCTCCATCTCATCTCTCCCTCTGCACACACACACTCCCCCTCTCCTTTTATCTGCCTTTGTTTCCTCCTCTTCTCAATTCCCTCGCAAACTTTGTTTCCCTTTTCTTTCTTCCCCTTTTGTCTTTCAGCCCATGCCTCTCTCTGCCTTTTTTTCTCCTACAAATTCCTTGATTATTTAGTTTTTATCTCCAATTTCCCCCCTTTCTTCTCCTTTTTTCCCCCCCTCCCTCCGCTCCCCCGTCCTTCAGCAGTGCCAGCGCTCCATTAGGCAGCTGTGTTCTGGTTGGCGTGGTTGGAGGCCTGGCGCTGTGCCGCGCTCGGAGTGTCTCAGCAGCCCTCGCCCATCCGTCTGCCCACCCAGCCCCTTGGTCCTTAATTAATGAAAGCTCTGTTGTTTTTGTTTACCGGCCTGTTATATGCTAATCCAGCGAGCCCTGCGTGTGCGTGCCCGTCCTTCCTCCATGTCTGTGTGTTACCCTCTCAGCTGATTTGTATGATCTCAACAGCCATGACCCAAAGTCAGCTCTGATAGCCATTTGATCACAGAGTACTCTTTTCTCTTCCCAATGGCATGTTTAAAGGGTCAGTTCACCCAAATAAAGAATATAAAAAGCATCATCACTCATTCACCTTTGCTAGTATCATGCCACAGAGACTCTGAGACGTCTCTCTCTGAGGTACAGTTAAATTCTAGCTGCAGTGTCACAACACTGAATAATGGCATTAAAAAATTCAGCAGTTGCATCCCTTTAAGAAGTGGTTTGTTACTCTGGATAATACACAGAACGCACAGAGAAGACATTTCAAAGAATACAATTTTTTTTTTCCAGTAGAAAGTAAATCCACTGAAAACTAGTCACAGTGAGGTCTACAGTCTACAGAGCCTAATAGTCACTAATAAATAAACCAATTTGTTATGGAGCAAATCAAAATTTACTTTGGGCAACCAGATTTCTGAAATGGAAAAAAACAAAAAACAAAACAAGACATTAACGTTGAACTCTGGGTCTATGCAGAGTAGTTGGGACAATGTTCCGTTGCTGTTCAAAATTTTAAGTGTCACTTTTGTAAGTGTATATAGTAGCAAAGTTATTTCTGGTGTTTTAATCCCATCCATTCAATCTGCTGTAGACAGTGTGAGGTGACTGACAGTTGGAGCAATCCAAAAACATGGATGAACATGAAACTGAATCAAGCAATGAGAAACTGTGTTCGCAAATATCTGGCGATTTAAAAAAAAGTAAAAGGTAAAAGCCTAAACATGGCCACAATAGTCAGTGGGTCATAAATTTTGTCATCCACCCATGACGGCCCCTTGGCATCTCATATTGATGCCCATCTGAGACCCGCTTTTGAAGTAACTTTGATGTACCATCCACGTCTGGTGACATTTTAGAGTGAGAAAATCCACGTATGGAGGAGGTGGGGTGGATGGATGGGTCAAACAAACACAAGACCTTCACCCAGGAGACCGGAATTTGTGTCCTGTGTGAAACCAAAAGTTGTTTTCTAAGGGCCCATGTTTACCTGGCATTTTTTCTGGCAGGAAGGCACCAACAGGGCCCTGAGAAGTAGGGGTGTGCCAAAAAATCGATTCACATAAGAATCGCGATTCTCATTTGCCACGATTCAGAATCGATATAAAATGTCCCAAAATCGATTTTAAAAAATAAATAAAAAAATCCGCTCGCTGTCCACCTCCATCTATGCAGACGGACACGGAGCAGCCGCCAGGTGCAGACCAACGCACACTGCAGTGCTTCACGAAGCTCTCTGCCAGCTCCGAGCAGGCAGCTAAAAGCCTCTATCAAGCATTGCTACCTAAACGAAGCACAGTTTAAACCACAAGAAATAATATGGCATTTAACAAAAACGTGAAAACAGCCCACCCCTCAGTGACTGCTTTTACTACTCTCACCACTTCAGGCAAACCACACAAGTGAGGAGCCGTAAGAAAACAGAGATCCTACTGATTACGAAGAGGTGTCACTCGTCACTGTGCGACAAAAAAACTACTTAACAGTATCATAAAATATGTCTTACTTTAGCTGTTTTGTGGCCTAAAGTTATATTCTAGCTTGAAAAAATACTGCTAATGTCTACTCCTATGACTCTTTAGTAGTTTGAAATGAATCGCGATGGTCCTGGTTGTTTTCATAAAGCCAGGGCTTTTTTCGAGCGGAGTAACGCATCTTCAGTACAATACTTTATCTTTGGCTGCACGTCCTTCTGTGTCGCCATTGGTGTTGCTAAGGTAAATTTGGGGGGTAGCGACAGAACCTCCTGACTCTGATTGGTTTACAGAGGTGTCGATCATCAAAATTGACCAATGGGTTGCAGAGCTAATGCCGTGGACTGCCT
>JAJHUR010009049.1:16805-29967 GCA_027495735.1 Lutjanus campechanus | reverse complement strand
CTCACTTCTTCCCAAACTGCAATACCCCGACATAACCAGCAGGATAATCACTTAAGACAAATCTAGACTTTGCTTAGAGATAAGATCATTTCCACGTCATAGTAAGACTGATCCTAAGTCTATTTTATAAATGAAGCCCCTGGTGTTTTGTCAGATACTATACAAAGCGAGTTGTGTTGTATCGTATTGCAGCATTTGGAAGGTTAAGAAAAGAATACTCACCCTGTTCTGTGACTCATGAGCTTGTTCCTTTTCTATGACATCCGCGGTATTTCCATATTTCTCTTGGTCTTGCCTCCAAGGGAAGGTTGAAAAATCTCTCGAATCAGCGCAGTAAGAAATCGTATTTTTCATGGTCCCATAGTAGTTACAGGCAGAGGCGGAAAATCCCTCTGGTTTCTTACTTTTGAGCAGGAGAAGTGTTGATCCTTGACCTCAAACCTTTCTAGTCAAATCAATTTTATATAGCTGGGTATCACATTCAGTGTCTCAGTGGCCCACAACAGCAGTGGTTTCCAACTCGGGCCAATCTCTGAGAAAATAAGGTAAACCACCACCAAAAAAATAAATAAAACAAAACTCAGCTCTCATGATAAACTGGGAGAAACCTCAGGAGAGACTATTCAAAGAGTGTTCTCTGTCTGTGTTCTCAGAGAGCTGGGGTTTTGTAGTTAGGAAAATGGCAGTTGGATCTAATGGGAGGCTTTGTTTTGTAGAAATACCAAGTACAACAGAGGAACTATAATTCAACAATGAGACTATAATATGTCCAAAACAATACAGTCAGTGGAATATAAGAAGTACAAGTTCCAAGAAACTGATCTGATGCATTTTTTTTTTTTTACATTTTACTAAAATCTAAAGGAAAACCTTGACAATTTTGGAAATAATGATTCTCACTAAGAGTTAGGAGGCCGATGCTCTGGGGCAGGGCAGAGCAATATAGGGAAATGATATTTATATTGTGATGGGAGGCTAGATATTGTCTCAGATTTGCATGCATCTCATATGGAGCCTGTATTTGGATATGATTTAACCTGGTGACATACATCTGGTCTTATATCTACACAAATAAAATGGAAATTGAGAAACCTTAAGTCAAGTGATAACAAACTCACTACAGGGACTTTGTATATCTGAAGTAAACAAGTTTTCTTTAAATCTACAAAGAGAGGGAGAAGATCAAACAAATTATTTAAATATTTTCAATATCAAACTAACTTTTACTCCATTTATTTTCCTTTCTTTTATGACACTCCTGTGACTTTCAGAGGTTCTAATCCAGAGAAAGTTTCTATCAGACTGGAGCCAACAGACAAAGGACTCAGACGCAGCACTCAAAACACAAGGTCTTTTAATGAAAAAGAGTTGTGTGCACGGGTTGTCAGTCCGAAGAGAAACAAAGGCATCCACTAGACAGTAGGCTGAAGTAGAGTCAAGTACACAAAAATCTGCTCAAATCCAAAAGAAAACACAAACTAAACACTCAAGTAACAGAGACGAACTGGCAACAGACAAAGGGCAGCACAAGGACTAAATACACAAGGGAGGAGGGATGATGAGGGACAGGTGAACCCCATTAGGGTGGGGCAGGTAATCACAAAGGAGGGAAACACACAGGGACAGGAAGTAAAGTACCTGAAACGAGAGACAAATGTGAGTATCAAAATAAAACAGGAAATACTTACAGAAAACTGGAAACAAGGAAAACATGTTCTGGGACGATGTAACAGTTTCAGAGTATCCATAGAAACTCACTACAACTGAACTGCAGTGAGTGGCGTCCTCCTGCCTGCTACACATGCCACATTGACTTTCTACTTACAGCACAACAGGAGAGGGAGCGCCTGGCGCTGTTGCTTTTAGGTTTGTCACTAAACGCTTTTAAAAGTTGTTAAGAAGGTCGCTAAATCTAGCAACAAAGGCCCCAAGTTTCTGGCCATGGAGTTTGTTGTATCTGGATTGAAAAATGCAAGTGCATTTACACATTAATATGGTCACAAGGCTTCAACCTTTGGAGGTGGTTTGGCTGACTGGATCACAAGCTATCCTCAGTGCATCTCGGCTGAATTTACACCTGGACTTTTATATGGTCTCCCCAGTGCCCCCATTAAAAGTGCCCTCTAAGGTGCCTTACACTGGACAAAATGTGGTCGAGCATCCTCTATGGCAGTGGTTCCCAACCTTTTTTTTTTGGTTTTTGTTTTTTTTTGTTAATTGTGCCTCATTTGACCATTTATTTGATAAAGAAACTTAAAATTAAACTTAAATAAGAACTTAACTAAGCTATTTAATTAAGAAGAAAGAGAAGAAAACAAGAAAAAAATGAAACTGAGGAAAAAAGATAAAAAACATGTTTTATGTTTTATTAATTATTGATGATTAATCAATTACTCAAGTGTTAGCATTTTCAACTATCAGTTAAGGAAAATGCACAAAATCTGCAACCCTAATAGGAAACCAAGTCTACTTACAAACAAACATATTATGAAACATGAAAGTTCTTTTAATTTGTTACCCGTCTTTAGAATTATCTGGCAAAACATAACTTTGGTTGACAACAGTACAATAACATTTGATTTACCGCAATAAGAGAAATAACCATTTTGTATATAAATATATCCTTTACCACAGCTGTAAGGTGCTGGAAAAGTTTGAAAATGCACCATGAAAACGTTTGAAAAGGACTTGAATTTGACTTTGGAAAAGGTGTACGAACCCTGAAACTGTGATTTTAGTTGACATGTGCAAATCTGATTTGAGGAACAGGACATCCCCAAGACAGAAAAAGTCTTGGGGATGCCCTGCCAATTTCTGGTGCTCCCCTAAGGATGTCCCGGACCTCAGGTTGGGAACCACTGCTCTAAGGTACCCCTCCAGTGGATTTGAACTGTTTCACCGCAACTACATCATGACTTTCACTGCACTGGTGCCCCACTGCAAACAGCTGGTGCCCCTTTTATTTTATTTTATTTTTTTTGCCCCTGACCCTCAGAAAACCTGACTCCGCTACTGTCCAGCACTACCCGATTGCAGTCCACAGGGGCGATTCTGAGCACATAAGTGCTTAGAAATGATATCTTGTCAGCTTTTTCATGTGGAATGGAAGATAACATAACTAACCCTGGATGGAGGAACTCATTTAACATATCTGTTGAAATAATTCAAGCTACTGGCTGCTCTGTTGAGAAAGAAACTTTCCCATAATAGCCGTACTAATAGCTTGGACACTAACATTAAAGACTCTAAATTAGCATCTTTACTCTTAAATGCTTGCATGCTGTTTTGATGTCTCTGTGCTCGCTCCTTTACATACTGTAATAGTTGCTTGCTCTCATACCAGGTATTTAAACAATGATAAAGAGCACACGTTCAGAGCTGCACGGTTAGAATAAATGCACGACTTGCAGTCCGAGGCCGAGCACAGCATGGCGTCCTCCCTCCCACACAACAAACAACCCTGAGAACATCTGCGAGACATTCTTTAAGCTTTTCCCTTCATACAATTGAATCCCATTATGAATAAAAGCAACTGCGGCGTCTACCTCGGAATGAACCAAAAAGATTCTGAAATTTCCTGTCAGCTTCTATAATCTATTTTTTAACAGGCTGCTATGGAGGGCTCCTGACTGCGTTCCCAGAGCAGCCCAATGACAGCAGTAATAAATGGTCTTTTTATATGCTGGCTCTTTAATACCCATATAAAGCCCCCCCACAAACCCTCCTCTCCTCCAGATCTAATTCTGTGTGTGAGTGCAAGCACGGGCCACGGCTGCCAAAAGAGCAAACATAAAAATTTGTGAGTGACTTGATAAAAGCGAGATAGCGGAAGGTAATGAGAGGAGAATTTCATTAAATCGGAGGCATTTTTCACCCAAATGGAGAAGGAAAACAACAGCCCCGTCCTTATCGTCAAATAACATCAAAAGAAAGAGCTTTCCGTGCTTTAGCGACTGATTTGCTGTTTGCATTTCTCTTCTATTTCTAAACACTGTTGACACTTTGCACAACTCTTACAATGGTGATAAGAGGCAAACAATTACAATTCCTGCACTTTCCCTAAAGGCACACACACACACACACACACCTACACACACACACACACACACATAAAAGCAATTCAGTTTCTATACACAAACTTCCGGCTCAGTCGAAGATGTATGAGTTATGAGATGGGTGTATGGAACAAAATGCTCATATTTGGATTTATGGATTGTTTGCGTTTTGATAAGAGGAGGATTAGAAAGGAAGGGGAAGGTGTGTATGAGAGTGTGTGTGTTTTGTGTCTGCAGCAATGGTGTAGCAGAGCAGAGTGACAATGAAGGGGAGAAAAAGAGAACATGATTGAGTGGGACATTTTGTCAGCCGCAGACGTGAGCTGGAGCCTGGATTGGGCGTGTGTGTGTGTGTGTGTGTGTGTGTGTGTGTGTGTGTGTGTCGTGTCTATAGGGGTATACCAAAGTCTGAGTCACCCTGGACCTATTCTTTACTTCTTTATTGGCATTCTAAAGCAGGTGCCTCAGTGCTAACCTGAGCGGTGCCACGGTTGTTGATAGGGCTGCCAGTGCCCATGTCCCTGCTGATTGTGTGTGTCGGTATGTGTGTGCGAGAGAGAGAGAGTGTGTGTGTGTGTGTCGGAACTTCACCCCACTGGGGACATATTTGGGATTTAAACCACCTGGTAAAGGCCAGCAAATCTATTTGTGCTCAAATATTTTATCATGAGTTTAGTTTCATTGCATTAAGCACAAGCTAAGACTTCCAAAAAAGTAGGGATGTTGTGAAAAATGTAAATAAACACAGAATGTAATTATTTGCAAAAACCTGTCAACCCATATTCAATTGAATACAGTAAAAAGACAATATTTTTAATGGTCAAGGTGATTTTTTTGGCAATAAATACATATATATTCTGAATTTAAAGCCTGCAACGTGTTCTAAAAAAGTTGGGACGGGGGCCTGTTTACCATCATGATACATCACCAACACTCAGTGAGCGTTTGGGAACTGAGGACACTAATTCTTGAAGTTTTGAAAGTGAAATTCTTTCCAATTCTGCTCAGCAGTCCAGGGTCTCTGTTGCTGCAAATTATTATTTTTTTGCTTCATAATGCACCACACATTTTCAGTGGGAGACAGGCCTGGACTGCAGGCAGGTCAGTCTAGTACAAAAACTCTTCTACCAAGAAGCCACGCTGTTGGAACTCCTGCAGAATGTTTCTTGGCGTTGTCTCGCTGAAATAAGCAGGGACGTCCCTGACAAAGATGTCTGGATGTCAGTATGTGTCGCTCCAAAACCTGTAAGCACACCCCCCATATCATCACATGAAGTTAGCACTGGTCATAATCTGGATGGTCCTTCTTCTCTTCTGCCCGGACGTCACAATCCCACTTTGACATCAGTCCATCTCAGATGAGCTCAGGCCTCAGAGAAGTTGGCGATGTGTCTGGATGTTGTTGATGTATCGCTTTTGCTTTGCATGGTAGAGTCTAAACTAGATGCAGCAACAAACTGTGTTTAGCGACAACTGTTTTCCAAAGTGTTCCTGAGCCCGTTCAGTATCCTTTTAATGCAGTGCTGCCTGAGTGGTCAAAGGTCACAGACATTCAATGTCAGTTTTTGGCCTTGCTCTCTACGTACAGATTTCTCCAGATTCTCTGAATCTTTTCATATTATGGATTGTAGATGGTGGAATTCCTTGCAGGTTTGTGCTGGGAAATGATAAACTGACTATTTGCCCATGTAGTTTTCCCCAAAGTGACGACCTCACCCTATCCTTGCTTGTGAGCCTTTCAAGGACGCCCCTTTAATACCCAGTCATAATGCTATCTCCTGTTACCAAGTCACCTGTTTACCTGTGGAATGTGGAAAGGTGTTTCCCAGTCTTTTGTTGCTCCCGTCACAACTTAAATTCACAATGAGTGTATATATACAAAAACAAGAAAGTTAATCAGTTTGAACATTAAATACCTTGTCTTTGTAGTGTATTCAATTGAATTTCAGTCAAAAAGTTTTTGCGAATAAATGCATTCTGTTTTTATTTACGTTTTACACAACATCCTACACGTAACTGAGGTTGTAGTTTCTTTGTGGTTTTAGGTTACAGAAGAATGTTGCATTGATAATGTTTGCTAGAAGATTCTTTTCATCGTCAACAGTCATAATACAAAAAAAGGAGAAGAGACCATTTCTTTGGAGGGGCATTAGTCGGGTGCTGAATGACTTCCTGCCAATTTTTGACATCAGCCTTCACTGCAGGTAGCAACTGGCAGAATGTATGTGCAATGCTGACATAATATTTAAATTTAATAAAAAAGGGACATCAATGTCAGCAATGGAAGAAATAACAGTGAATAATTCAAGTAATGTCATCATAGTGCTGCATTGTCAAGCTGCAATACACTGCTCATGAATTTTAATATGAGCCATACTGTAGACTCATAATTATAAGATGCTACAGTAAGTCACGACAATGAGATCTGCAAACCATTATTACAGGAAAAATATGCAATTTCCCTTTAGTAGATTGTATGTGCTTCTACTGTATATTAGGATAAGGCAGTTATAAAGTTATAAATGGTCATTTGTGGCTGAACTGCAGTTGAGTTGGAGAATTTGAAGTTGAGGAATTCGGCTGTCAGAGTTAGTTTACCTGAATTTCACAAATGACACACAGTTGGATGAGGTTTGCAAATAAAAGCCGTGCGCTGATATTTTTTCTTCTTTCCTTATAGAAGAGTGAGCGTATTTTCAAACTCACAAACAGGGCATACAAAACATGTATGCCATTGATAATGTGTAGCAGAGCGCAGCACACCTATTCTTCTTAACTTGTTCTATACTTGTTAATCTTAAATCGTACTGTACTTTACCATCCTTGTACCTTTTATTCTTAATTTGGATAGTATTCTTATTTTTACATA
Source organism: Lutjanus campechanus (assembly GCA_027495735.1). Taxonomy (NCBI): domain Eukaryota; kingdom Metazoa; phylum Chordata; class Actinopteri; order Lutjaniformes; family Lutjanidae; genus Lutjanus; species Lutjanus campechanus. The sequence goes on along the minus strand of JAJHUR010009049.1, from coordinate 23,043 downwards.
ATTCTTGTATTTAACTTTTTAACCTCTAGGTTAGTCTGTTTAAAACTGTATCTCTTCTTGCTGCATTGTGCTGAACGACAAAGTCAAATTCCTGTGTACTTTGATTCTGATGCGCTCACCAGAGGGGTATTTCACCATTTAGTCAGCACGCCTTTAAACTTCATGGACCCCATTAAGCTAGCCTATAGCCGATGACAGTAGTTTTCAACCAAGGGGTCAGCACCCCCAAGAGGGTCGCGAACACCAACCTAACGGCTAAATTCCAACAGGCGTGGCTGTGTCGCATTATGGCTGCGTCCCGTCAGCCAGAGCCGATCGCAGCCGTTCCACACAATGCTTGTGATTCCACCAGCAGTGTCTTGGTGCGTCGCGGAAGTGGCTCTCTGCTCTGCTCCACTTCAGATATGCACTGAGTCTATTTTTGACGGATGCTGCATCAATTAGCACAGAGCAGATCGAACGGGTAGGAAGTCAGACACAGAAAGCACACACACACACACACACACACACACACAGACAAAGCAGAACATGATAAACATCTGGGGAAAAAAAAGTTTTTAAAGAATTATTTGAATTGTTGTGAAAACCGGGATGATTTGATAGTGAAAGTTGAAAATGGGGACATTTTAGTGTTTTGCAGATATTTGTTGGATTCAGAACAACTGGGACAATCCCATACAAACTGGAATGTCCAGTCACCATATTTTGCTTGTATTTTGTTGAGTGTTCCATCTGTAAAAATCCTGCACTTAGTAGACTACCAGGCATTCAGACTGAAAACTACCCAGTGAGGTGGCTGCTTTGCTGGTGTTTCAGGTAGCAGTGTGACAGGCTGGAACCAAACCCATGCTGAGAAGTCCGCCTCTGTACACGCTCTACTAACTGAACTATCAGGGGACACCAAGAGAAAGTTATGACAGCAAAAGTCATTTCTGTGCCTTTACTATTGTGAGGTACGTTGTTGAAGTGAGCTTGACTTAGGGTTTTCAAAGTCACGAAGGTGGCTCTCTTTCAAATTGGATAGATCACCATGGTAACTGACGCTGAACTCATAACCTGGTCGGGAGCAGTTTGATGCAGAGTTATTATTTCCCTGTTTGCTTCAGGTCATATTAACACTTTAAATTTTACACAGCAGATCATCCACTCACTAAAATCATTTCAATCAGGAGAGACTTCGGAGTAAGATGAAATAGTTTATTGCACGTGCATGAGATCACAAAGCAGAAAGTCTTTGGCGGTGGTGTTTAACATGGAAAATATTCTAACAGTATCTTTCGTTTTACTTTGATTTGGTCAAACACTTATAATGGAACAACGTGAAACTGACGGCATCATGTTTAAATCTGCCCTATCAAGGTTAATGAACAGCAGCGTTAGGAGCTCATTAAGTCAATCAGTAATTTTCCTCTTGTCTTGAGTGCAGCAAGTGCTGCTTTATCCTGTAATGACTTTTTTTTTTAAAGTATATATTCTCCTTAACTCTCCATCATAACAACTTGTTCAACTTGACTGAAGTGGGCAGCTGATGACGTTCCAGACGGCCCTTATTTATGTGACCGCGCACAGAGCCTGAAGAAGAAAAGCCCAAAGAGTTAATGAAACAAGTTGAGAACCGTCGTCGTGATATCAGTTATCTCTGACTCAGTTTTTGCCCGGCTGCGTTGAGCTTCCTTCGTAGCGCAGCCCTCAGGAACGTGAACTTGGCTGACGGATGATCACACTGTATTGCAGCAACAGTTGAGTCAGGTTTACATTTTTCCACCGGACAACTCAGTAGAGCCCTGTGAATCACAACACAACAAAAAAAAGTGAAGTCATTGAAATGCTTGCGGGGGATGCAGGAGGATTTTTTTTTATAGTTAGTCTGAATGTGGCCTTCATTGTTGTGGCTCTTTGTTGTTGCATTGACCTAACTCAGTGGACGGTCCTCGCAACAATAGAAACACACCGACGTACATGCTTATACTCGATGTTTGTAATGGTGGCTTTCAAAGAGGAGTGGACATGAACCAATGGTTAATTTAATAGTGTTTGTGAGAGACAAAGCCATTTTTTTCTTCTAAATGGTGCCACTTAGGCACCAGCATCAAAAGGATTACAGTGTGAAAGGGATTAAAGGCCTTTTGTGACAACAAATTAAACATCACGCATGAATGTTGGAACACAACTTTTCATGTGTATGCACACACACACACACACACACATACACACACTGAGACACATGCAAGGCCTCAGGAGTGAACTGCACAGCTGCAGCACACAGTCAGAGAAAACAGACTGGGTTTCTTTCAGAGGGCAGATGGCTGTCAGGAATACACACTCCCCCAAAATCAGTGACGTAATTTTAATTAATCTCACTAACTGGGTGACTGAACTCTCTCCTCGGGCTGCAGTGCTGTGTTTCGGTTAATTCAGTGGCAAGTTCACATGGTTATGACTTGTGGATTGTGAACCAGCAGAGTGTTAATCTCTAGATGAATAATGTGTGTATGCGAGAGGAATAACAGTCCACTTTAGCATGAATGGCAATAGTACGTTTTGGCTACTAAAGAGAAGCTGAAAGACACACAAACCTTACAAGTAGTTGCACAAAACCAGTACAACAGCGACAACAGCAATTTTTGGGGGGGTTGTGTTTCTGTCTACCTCTGATGCCCGCTCCCCTTTTGAGCTCCACTAATTCTTGAGAAAAAAATAATTTCTTTTAGCTGCTACAAGGGTTCAGTAATATGTTAAAGTGTCAAGAAAGGGAATATTCCCAGGCCTAGTTTTCTTATTAAACAGAAAAATACAACTGTACCCCTTCTGAATTCAAGTTTCTCTCTTTTACAGAGAAGAAGCACTTAGAATTGCCTTGTTAAGTCAGCCTGAAAATACAATTTATTCAGACTTGACATGAAACACGAAATAAAACTCACCAAAACAATCTTGGTTGATGTTTCCAATGTTCCAACAATCACCAGCTCTGGTTGTGTTGAAATAAATCCTCAACTCGCAGTGTCAGATGTGAAAATATTCTGCCAGTATTCCCCAAAAATCACCCGTCCTTGCCAGCGGGAACCTTTCTGTTGTATACCATTCGGTGCAGTCTATATTGGGTTTATCAGCGCTTGTTTGCTAAAAAACAAATGCTTACTTGGGTTGATGAGAATAGCTAGACTACGTCATAAAGTGAATTTCCCACCCCACACCCCAAAAATCTAAAACAATAACAAAAAGAGACCAAAATTGCTCCTTTCTAAACTGGTGAGGTTTTGATGCTCTTATTTTTTCGGCTTTACTGCTTTAAAAAAAAAAAAGTTACCTATGACGGAAATGCACTCATAGACATTGCAGTAAGGTTTTAGATTAGGTTTGGATTAATAGCAACGGACACTGAGACCATCACTTCCGACCACCCGGCCAGATCAATGATAGCCCAGCTTGGATTTAAGGCTGTTCCTAATGTCCAGTCGTGGGAGGGTGAAGTGGACGAAATGGGACTCAGCCTGGCGAAGCAACGGGAAATCATGGCCCTTTTCCACCAAATTAGCTCTGGTTCTTGAACCGGTTCCATTCAAGAAAGAACCATTGTAATGATGGTGCTATCTAGCAAACCAGCCCACATTTCCACCAACGGATCCTTGTAATCAAGGATCATCGTCAACAGAGGGTGTTACGCAATGCACAACTACCTGTGCTCCGAGGAAAACCTGCTGTTTTTCTGCTTCCATCGGGGAACGTATACCAAAGCAATTAATTTTTGGTGGAAATACTCTGAGCAGTTCAAAATCAGACCTGAATGGAGCTGGTTCCGTGTGGCTGGAAAAGGCCTACCAGAGATCTGGGTCCAACACAGCATCCCAGATCAAGCTCTTGCACTTGATGGGTGGACGGACAGGACACAAGACTGTGGCAGGACAAGGACAGATGGATTCAGTGTTTTTACGATGATGCCTGGACAATCTTTCGACCATATTATCATCACTTTTGTTGTTGGTGCTGTTTAAATTCAACCTGGCGCAAATAAATAAAAGAACTACATCATTATTTTTTGGGTCTATATGTGTAAAAAACTATATATTGTTTCATTTTTTTAATTCTTTTCTAATCATTATCTGTTCTGTGTGCATGCAGCATAGAGAGATTACAACTTTCATTGCGTTGTGCAACCCTGTGTTATATAATGACAAATACATGACCTTGATACATTATAGTCAAGGTATGAACAACATATGCTGTTGTCACTGAAGTAAGAACACTGTTGTTGTGACAGAGACACTAAAAATGAGTGTTGACTTTTCAAATCCAGTTAATATTTATGTTTTCTTCTGCCTTTCAATGTCATGCCAAGAACAAGAAAAGAATAGATAACAAAATAAAGCAACTTCCCTGGGCTCTAACATTAAAAAATAAAAATAAATAAATAAAAAATCAGCATATGTCACAACTGTGGAAGTCAGAGCTCTTAGAGAATTTCCACTTCCAAATTTGTGAATACACTGTCAGACTCCACTTAAAGGCACCGGGATCCATTAAGCTGCAGTGTTGGTTGTTATTTTCTGTGGACTTGTCACAACAAGGTGTTTTAGTACCTGTACATGGAGTTTATGTATTCACATTTAGGTTTGTATAGAGCAGTGTTTCTCAAACTGTACACACCACCTCAGAAAATCTTAGCCTCTCTAAGTTCCACTGTCATGACTGAGGTTAAAATACAACAGCGTAGACCGACTCTGCGGCTACAGTTATGTGTCTTTATGATGGTGACTACATAGCAGGCTGATATTAAAACAAAAATACATTTAAATTATATTCCATTCTAAATTTTGTATTATTTCGATAGTATTGTATGTTTTAAATGAATTTATTTCACATTGGACATTCCTCCAAGTACCACTAGAGGGAGCTCACGTGCCACAGTTTAAGAATTTAGGGTATAGAGTCTCACAAAGTATGGTAGATCTTCAAGCAAATGTCTTTGATTTTAAAATTAATTTTCTTCAGTTTTTGATTTTTATAAAATTGTAGAATATAGGTATCTATAGGTATCTATTTTCCACAGTTTTTGTAACTAAGTGCAAGCTTAGGGGGGTGTGGTGTCAAACGTCACTACGACCTGAAAACAACCTGAAACACGGACGCTCCATCTTGCAGCTTTATCGGGCATGTCCATGAGTCACCAGAGCCGGAGGATGATGACAGGATGATGTACTTTTTTCCTCTGTGGGTTGGGTTGTTGGAAGTTAAGTGAGCTGAAGTGAACTGCTGGGCTGATATGGACTAAGAGAATCGCTCAACTAACGTTTATAACTGATTGCTAGGGAGGATGATCTTGTTCGTGAGTCGATCCACGGGGTACGTCTCCCCAAAAAGGTCTGCCCAAAAAATCCAGAACACAGAAATCGTGAACTATAATAATTTAACAGTCTAACACCACGTTTCAGTACGACATGGTTCTCAGAAAATAGTTGCTGAAAACACGTGAAAACACTAACATGTAAAATGTCTTCAGAAGAAAGACTGAATTCCCTTCACACAGACTTTAAGCCAAATCACATGGTTATGGTTGCTGCTGTAAATGTGTGAGAGGATATTATGGGGTTGAACAAGAGAGCTCGGAGCCATTCACTGGATGTGTTGAAATCCAACCAGACAAGCGTATGTGGCCTTGTTTCCTCTCCTCGCTCCCCTTCTCTCTTCATCCCTGAGCATCTGCTTGCATCCCCTCTCCCAGGCTTCCTGTCTCTCCCTCCATCCCTTTTTTGTTCTGTTCCCTGGTTACCATGTGGGCACAGTGTGAGATGTGTTTGTTTGTCTCCTTCGGCAATCTCTTTCCCAGACAGAGGAAGAAACTGGAGACGGGGCTCTTGCAAAGCAGCATGCGCGCGCATACACTTTGAAACGCACATTTTGGGAACACACACACACATGCACACACATGCACACACAGGCCCTGATGGTAGTGTGTTGGTGTTAAAGACGCCTCGAGACTCTGAGAGAAGATTGATATGAAAATCTCAGGTTCTGGAGCGGAATAGGAATAAGGTTGGCGAAGAGAAAACTGCCGGCAGTTTTGCACGTCACGCACACACACGCAAGTCAGCACTGTGTTGTAGCCTAAGCACACACTTCACTCTCATATCCACGCAACACGAAAACAACTGACGTGGGCAAATGCAAAGGATTTTTCATGTCGTTGCCATGTGCACAGATAACAGATGGACACTTCAAAACTAACTATGTGATATATACA
>JAJHUR010009049.1:1288-12052 GCA_027495735.1 Lutjanus campechanus | reverse complement strand
AAAAAAAAAAATCTAGACTTATAAATAGCATTACAGGGTATTACAGGGAAAAATATGTGTTTTTGATTTTAGGGTGCACTGTCCCTTTAAGTAGTTTCAAGCAGATAAGTGATCAGACATAAAAGTCTTAAGAAAATAATCCTAAAATAGTTGTAGTTTTTAGCGGTTAGAGAAGATTTTCTGATTTTTTTGTCTTATTTCAACAGCAATTTAATATATTCAAAAAAGTTTTGCAAGCAAGTGAAAACCAAGGTGAACTGTTGTTCTGGTGACACAAAAGTAAGGGTATGTTCCTATCTTATGTAAAATTGTGTTCAGGTTTTGTTGCATTGATTTTTCTGTCCAACCAGAAAGTGGAAATGCAGTGTGTAGGAGCAAGTTTAGTAAAGATTCACAGGATGATTTTAAAGGAGCATCTTCGCCTCCCACGCGTCTGACCTTTCTTTCCAAATGTAATTCATCCTCAGAAACTTTTAAGGTTTTTATTTGACATAATATCTGGTGAAATTTAAAAAAAGAAAAAAAAAAAACACTGCCTGCATTTAGAAAAACATATGCTAACTTCAACATTTTCCAAGTAACATGACCCTGCATGATTTGTTCATTTTGATTGTGTTTCCGGATGACATCAAACATCAGTGTCAAGCTAAATAAAAAGAAATTCCACACACGCACCAGACGTCAACCCATAATGCATTAAAATACATAATATATACATACATAAATACATTAACCTATGCACATTCTGAAGAAATGTTTACCACATGCCGTATACACAAATATAAAAATATACACTCCCGCATTCAGAGCAGCACAGGCCTCATTTCCATTTCAGTTTATCTGACAGGAGATAATGCAATCTCATGTGCAGGAATGTGACAGATAGGCTTAATCTTAAAAACTATTTTTTAATGCGTGATGAAGTGTCTCTTGAAATGGTACCAGCGGCTGTAATAGGATGTTATTTTTTCCTTTTTTTTTTTTGATACTTTCCTAATAATGGCAGGAAACAACAATCCCCACATTACAGCGATGAGACTGTAATGAGAAAAAAACACGGCTGTGCAAATGTCAGCTTAGACTTCAAGCAGCCGTGCATCTCCTCCACGAAATAAAGAGAGAAAAATAAATAGTCATAAATGTAGTTCTGATCAAGTGAAGCCGGAGCTTTGTCATGTATGGCGAATAAACTGTCAGTCGTGTTCTATAGCGGGGCTTTGAGCTACTGATGAGACGTATGCACTGCTGTGAGAGCAGATGGGAGTCGGCCTGTGAACGTACTTACTTTTTTTTCTTCTTTAGACTCTTATGAAAAAAAGTGACATTGAAACTGAAAGCGCTAGTTTGAATTTTTTCGTCTCTGATTAGAAGAACCACCCTCACGTGGTTTTATAACGTGAGTTCAGGTGCACATATACATACATTTGTATTTCCACACTTGTACTGTAGCGTGACCCTTCTCTAACCCTTGCACGTGCCTCAGGCCATGTTCAGACACAACCAGACATTGTGATGAAAATGAAAACGGCAGAGATCTTATTCATTTTGAATGGGGTTAGTGTGTTTAGGCTGTGTGAGGGGATGCTGAGAAAACATACTGAGCCTAAATGACCAAAATAAAGGAGCCATCGCATCACTTTTCATTAGACCTTTGCTGTCACTGTCTTTATCTTTCCATCTTAAACAGACAATGCCAGTGTTCTCCAGTTTAGTCATTTCTTTGCCTGCTCACCCCATAATCTCAGTTGATAGTCATGAAGTATCTGCTTTAGTTGCACTGTGCCAAGACCAATCATGATGACGTCAGGGTATCGAGGTATCATTTCCACCACGGCGTCACAGCAGGGGATAGCTCGCCAAGCTGTGCTGCCGTGAGTCTGCTTGCTATCAGGGCTGACCAGGGTCGACCAAGGTCGACCTGTGGCGCCTCCACAGCTGTGTCCTTAGCGGCTACACTCATAAATGTGTGCTGGAGAACAGAGAGAAAGCTAGGTCTGTGTTCAGCAGTTCTTTTGTAGCTTATACCTCACTCTCTTTGGTTTAGTTTCACTCCTGTGCTCCTGTTTGTACTTTCAGATATTAATCTTACTTCACTGTTTACCAGCCACTATAGCTCTGTCTTTTTTGTTATATTATTTTTTGGGCCTTTTATGACTTTATTGATAAGGAAGCCAAATTTAGGACAGGGAAGTGGAAGAGACGGTGGGGGATGCAGCAAAGACTGGATTTGAACCTACGGTGCACACTATTGCTAAATTGCTGCCGATGCAAACTGAACTTTTCCTGCTTTCCACTTTCCACTGGTGAACTGACTGGTGTTTCTTTTGCATGGCACAGTGGTTTGCTTATTTGCTTCACAGCAAGAAGGTAGTGGGTTCGAATCCCAGTTCTAACTTGGCCTATCTTTGTGGAGTTTGCACGTTCTCCTCCTGTTTGCTCTGGTTTCCCCCACCATCAAAAACATGAATGTTAGGTCAATTCTCCCATGAGTTCCTCTGACCAAGGTGCTGGTTCAGCACTGGAGTTGGTCCCAGGGCACTGCACACTAGTCGCCCACTGCTCCTATTAATTCTTTACCTTGCAAGGCAGCTGGATTCTTGAGATCACAAGATCATGTGAGAATCCATCTTGCCAGGCTCCAAGCTATCCATTTGTGTCTGCACCAGAGATGGTGCAAGCCAATCAGCATCCTCAGATAGACTACTACCAGCTGCGGGCGTGGTTTTAGATGTGCCGACAGCGTGACTTGTCTTGAAAAAACAATGGTGGCCCCTGAGGAGGTTAGCGTAGATACTCTGATAGCATCACTTATATTTGAACTGGAGAGTATTTCTTCATTAAAAGAAGAGCAACGAATGGCACTAAAGGCTTTCATCGATTGGAAAAGATGTTTTTGCTCTTCTTCTGGCCGGCTTTGACTTCAGTTCGGTAAGTTGATCTGACTGGCTGAAGTTATCCTGTTTTAGACATGACAGGTGGTTCATCCAATCACCTGCCAAGTGTTTTTTTGAAAGTGCCTGCCCTTTCCCAAACAGTTTCTATGGATGGCTTCCCACATGGTTCTGTATAACAACACAATTTTAACTTTTTTTTGTAGGGTCAACCTCTTTTTATAGAATTGCACAATGTGTTCAAAATAAGAGATTTTTCACAAATGCCATGTCAGGAGCACAGCCTCTGATTTGTTGGCAGACTCAACCCAAGGGATTGTGGGACTGACAGTAGAAGCCCAACGACATGTTAACACCAACAGTAAGTATTTTCAACACAGAAAAAGTGGATATATATAATCCCAAAAGACATGTAGTGTCTGATTTATCATTATGGATTAATTTCACAAAGTCCATGAAAAGACACTGCAGTTCAAGGCTGGATCACTAAACTTCAACAGAACCAACATTGTAACAGCACAAAGATACTGATAGCCCTTCCTGCTCAGATTACTTTGGGGCTAACCCCCTTCATTTCTCCAGCAGGTGGGAGATAACAGACCAGACTTGTCTTGGTCTTGAGAAGCTGTAGCATTTATTAACTGACACACTGTAACCCGAACTGTACATTTACTGCCAGATTGACAACTAACTGCTAACTTTTCCTCTGCTCTGCTAACAGCACCATCACTGTCAGTCTGCCTCTCCCTCTCCCTCACTAGTTCAACCACACATGTGCTACAGATACACACACACGCAATTAATTCATGATGGAGGGGTGGTATGTTGCAGAAAAAATCCATACTGGCACAGCCTAACAAGCACATCTCCAGCATGTCATCAAGGTAAACATCTTTACTTTGCTGTGTGGTGCAATGGACAACAACATCCCCATGATGGAAAAACCCTATTACTGCTTCAACCAGACACATGCATCCACTGCTTACACACACACAGACACACACGCAATGTGATGAGTGATTGATTACAGCTCTAATCAGCAGATGAGTCGCAGCTGCTTCCCTGGTTTTAGGAGCAAGCAGACAGATGTTAAAAGAGCGATAGGGTATTAGGCTCTGACTCGCTCTCCATCCATCTCTCCTAACCTGTTCTTTTGTCCTCCCATTTCTCTTTTTTTCCTCTCCTCCCTACAGTTGACTCACCTTCATGTAACCCTCCTTAATAAGATTCCCCCTGCTATTCAGAAACAAGGTGATTCTCTTGATTCAACATTTTCCTGTAGGGTGCTCTATTCATGCTCTGCAGGAAACATGGCCTTTCTGTTCAGGCTGTCTATTTTGCTTCGTTTCAGAATGTTATCTCACTGAGGCTAACTGTTGGATTATCTGTACTACAATGTAGAAAAAAAATTATTTTTAACTGTTTTCAAAGTACAACTTCAGTGATTGATTGATAAATTCATTAGTGGACAGAAGTTTAATTATGTCATACATCCATGGGTCGTATGTCTGTGGGAGCGACCAACGGGGCTGGAGTTGTCTGCAGCTAATCTCGCATACTACTGTACACATCCGTTTGATCTTTTTTGTGCACATTTATGACTGTATGCTCAAGGACCTCTTGTTGTTGCGGTGATTCACCATTTTTGAAAAACCTATTTTAGTGACTGCTTTGTTTTATGCCGACTGCTGACTTCTCACTCCACACTCAGCCAAAAACAAGGCTTACCTGTTGCAAGCCACATTTTAGTCTTTGTTATTGCTCAGAACTGACATAAAACAGAATATTTGTTGATTAATTCCACATTAAAGCATTCAAAGTGAGCAACATGCTCGATGAGAGGCTGCTCACTACAGAGCCGGTGGGTGGAGCTCGATGTTGTCCAGCCGCACTCCAAGACTGACAGGGGGCCAGATTGGTTGGCTTACCTTAACTCTAACCCTACCCAGTCTAACTCCTCTGGTTGGAGCATCACATGTCCAGAGAGGTGAAGCTGGACAAGGTCAAATTCCAAACTGATTTTCACAAAATCTGGTTTGCTATAACTCTTGCTACTTCCTACTATTACTGGGGGTGATCTAATCACCTCTATGGCAAAACATCAACCCTCTAAATAGCCCAACTTCCACTAGGACATGCATGCTCCGATCATCCAGTGCAGAATTTCAGCTTTTATGAGTTTCTCCAAAAATGTTATGCATCTTTTATATTGTTGTAAAAGCCACCTGGTTGCTTGTAATGTTCCAAATAAATGATAAAATGTTCTAAATTAATAATGTTTAAAGGTTCACTTTATTGTTTCCTTATTAAGTTTATACAGTTATGTGAACCCAGGACGATCCTTACAACACCATTACACACATTGCGTCTTAAATAAAACTGAGACTATATATGCTGTAACTGCACAACATAGTTAATCTCCCCCTAGTGGTGCATTTGAGTAGGCTGTAGATTTTGTACTTCCTGCCAGATCCACAGAAGAAGAAGTTGGGCATAAAGTGATGTTTTCTGTGGTCAAAGTTGGCCATATTGCTTATAATCCACTGCCATCCCTTTGTGTACCTTCCTTTAGATGGTATCATCTGTAAGTTTTACAGTGTTAGAGTGTTTTATGTTTGTATCAAGTGATTATTTTAATGATCTAGGTCCATATTTTAAGTATTCAAGCTAGCTTTCAGTGAATGGTGGCATGCCTGTTGACTGTATAACAGCTAATTACAGCTAATATTTACCTGTGTTTACTGAATGTATAGTAGCTAATTACAGATAATATTTAACCTTTAGTACTTATTTCTTCCCACTAAATGATAGATTGTCACACTTATACTGAGGGAGAACATCTCAGTTGGTTGCATCTGGCAGTTGTGTTGTCATTGCAGTAGGTGCTTCACCATCTGTTGCCTGGTGGAGAGCTGCACTCTACTGAGTGTACTCTTCTAGCTTTAAATATTTATTGTATCACATTGTTAGGCTGTGTCATTTTGTTTAAATTCTTATAATGTAGTGTCTGGTTAAAATACAAAATGCCAAACATTTGCTTGTTCCAGCCTCTCAAATGTGAGCATTCTCTGATTCTGATTCTCTGGTTTTACACCATCCTTTTAATGTTCCAGAGTTATAAAATATAGTAGTAATAAAATAGATTTTTAAGGTTCCAGACTGCACAGTCTGTCATTCTGACTGATCACTTTACCAGTGATTTCAGTGATTAGGTTCCCCGCTCTGAAAATGTGCTAATCAATGAACTCATCTTCGCCAGACTTTGGGTTGGAAAGATAATCTGTGTAGCCTGAGCCCTGACAGCACATGTTTGAGAATATCTGTTATAGTGCTCTTTCATACAAGTCTTTCTTTTTATTGTGTAAAAATGTAGGTGAACTATAAAGATTTTGCACACTACATTTAAAATTACTTACTTTGCTCAGTCTTGCTCAAATTGGTCCATGGTTTTGTAATGGGTTTACAGTCAAGACATTTGACTTTCAGATTCCTGTTGAAGCCATCTGTGGATTTGGCTGTACGCTTCAGGCTACTGTCCAACTTAAATCACCTGACTTGTTCTTGTGGCATGCTGAGCAGCTTCTCCTCCATGGCAGTGACATTCCTCTACCTTAACAAAATTTCCATTCCTTCCTGCTGAGAAAAGTATACTGCTGCCTTCTTCATGTGTCATCTGTAATTTCTGACTTCTGTTTAATGAATTTATTTGTGCATTTTTGGCTCCAGCATGAAGTATCCTTTGTGTGGCTTAAAAAGTAAGGAATTATAAATCAGGACAATTGCATTGGCCACTTGTATCCGCAGTCTCATTCTTTCGGTCACTGTCCAAAGCTCATGACCATAGGTGACGGTTGGAACTTGGGTTGACTGGTAAATTGAAAGCTTTGCCTTCCAGCCCAGCTCCGTCTTCACCAAGACAGTCGCCCACTTTACTGCTGACACCACATTTATCAGCCTGTCAATCTCCCGCTCTATTTTACCATCTCTCTTGAACTGCGATACCTGAACTCCTTTGTTTGGTGCTGCAACTTACTCCCTCCTGGAGGGAGAAATCCACTGTTTTTTGAGCAGAGAACCATAGCCTCCGACCTGAAAGTGCTGAGTCTCATCTTGCTTGCGCAACACTCGTCTGCAAACCGCACCAGTTTATACTTAAAGTCTCAGCCTGATAGAACCACATCATCCGCAAAAAGCAGAGATGCAATTTGGAGGTTCCCAAAGCGGACACCCTCCTCAACCGGGCTGCGCCTCGAGATCCTGTCCATGAATATCACAAACAAGAATGAAGATAGGGGGCAACTATGGTGGAGTCCAACACCCACTGAAAGTGTTTGACTTTGTGTCTTACAGATAGGGTGAGGAGTTGGACATCTGGAAGGAGTTAAAGTCACTGCTCCTTAGCATAAAAAAGGAGCCAGCGGAGGTGATTCAGGCATCTGATTAGGATGCCTCCTGGACACCTCTCCTTTTGGATGTTTTCCAGGCACATCCTACTGGAAGGGGACTCTGGGGAAGACCCAGAACTCACTACATAACTCATCTGGTCTGGGAACACCTCGGGTTCCCCCAGGAGTGGCTGGAAAGCATTACTGGGGAGAGCAACATCTGGAATGCCAGCCCCAGATAAGTGGAAGAAAATGGATGGATGGATGGATGGATGGATGGATGGATGGATGGATTGGCGACAACTAGAGTCACTTAAAGACATTCAAAATTCAAAGTGAGGGTGTGCGATAACCCCAGTGCTTAAATGTATTCACTCAGTAAAAAATTGAAAGTAGATCACTGGTATCAGGATCCAAACTGAATCCTTTGTATCTGTGTGACAGCACATAGTATGGAAAATTCCACATGGCTTTGAATGCATTCTGGAGGTTGCCAGGACAACACAAGAGGTGGCAAGCAACTTAACTCCAACTTGATTGACCTTTCCAGGAAATTGGTTCAATCAACAAGGAACCTCTCAGGGGCTCATCTGATCCCTGCTCAAGTACAGTATAGAAAATGTGTTTCCACATTGTGCTCAAAATTCACACCTCTGCACACATGTGAGCATTTGTTGGCAACATCCCTCAGTCCTGCCTTTCCCTGTTCTTTATGTGAGCTTCTGATTTGTTAAAGTCACGCATACACACAGATACACACATTTTCTAGGTTTAGGTGAAGACTGAACCAGTTTTCCGGCCTGAGCTACAGTCTGTCTTTGCATTTCAGCTTTATCAAGGGAACATACCCCCATATGTCATCAGTTATCTGTATGTTTCTCTCTCACAGACTATATCTCTCTGTAAAAAATTGCTCATGCAGACATCATGGAAGCTATATCATTTTGTTTTACAACATCAACACAGTCAATCCCTGACAAGAGGCTACATGTATCAGTGATAGTGGGTGTTCAGCAGGGATGAAAGTGGATTTAAGTTCTAGCTGGTACAACTACATCAGCCTTTGTCGCCTCATACTGTTCTCTTAACGCCCCCAGCTTCATGAATCCCTGAACGCACACATTAAATTTTTAACACCTGTATGGTGTAGAAAGAACATCATGTATAGCAAATGTTTTATTTAAATGGCACAAGTGCCTCAGAACAATTTGCTAATGTAGATAAAACTTTATAAAATGTTACAATTTGTTTTGCTTTAAATTGTTTAAACAGTTGAACATGTTTGAATTCTTGAATTTTTAGAACATTGGACACATAAATCAAAGAAGAGATGATGATGAGGTGGAAAATGTATCTGTCTTTTACATAGATGTTAAAATGAAAGATAATTTCCAACTATTATTATTTGCATCAAACCAAAACACTTTAGTGTGGGTGTGGTCATGAAAAAACTGAAAGTGTGGGAATAATAAATCAAACAGAAACTTCTAAGCACTGTGTGTGTTTAGGAAGTAAGGATGTTAATACAGAACAACCCATGAAAGTCGAGGGTGACCAGATGATAATGGGTGATATCTGGGATAGGAGATCTGGGGGATAGCGTGTCATGTCAGAGTCTGATGTCATTCTAAATTATTCTAGTTTTATCCTTCTAACTGGTAAATTTGTTATTTATGTTATGTTGATCAGTTCAGATTCTCAGGATGATATCAAGCACAGTGTCCTGACCTTATTTACAAGATACACAAAGCATTACACACAGGTGACAGTTATGCTACTATCATTTTAAACATCTTTTCAGCAGATATGATTGTCAGTAAACTATAGGAGCTCATTTTTATGGTGCCTGCACTCTTAACAGACAAGTTAAACACAAAAACCAACAAGACATTTTTAATATCTAACGGCAGGAATTGTAGACTACATTGGTGATTTTATCGGAATAATTTTACTGATTCATGTGTTGTTCATGCTATCTATAACTATATGGTAAATTTTCAGGACAAACAGGACAGGATTCGGGATTCAGGACAACTGTTTGTTATCAGGACATCTGGTCACCTTATGAAAGTTGTATATGCTTGCTGTTCATGTTGTAGTAAACCTGAAGACCATGAAACATCACAATATATATATATATATATATATATATATATATATACTGTATATATATATGGACAGTGATACAGTATTTGGAAATATCACAAAGTCTACCAAGATGTAAGTCTGATTCAGTTCAATTCAGGCGATATCATATGTCCATTTAACACATTCAGTTACTTATGTCAACTCACAAAAAGCAACTAAATTGTGATTTCGCAATTTTAAAACTGAGCTCTTCCAGACTTTTAAGATAGATGTGCCATGTGATTTTCAAAATAAAGGTGTATCTTTGAGATGCTGCTATAGATCAATATATAATAATATTAGATAATTGAAGATCGAATCAACATATCAATCCAGATTGATGTATTGTTACACCCCTACTCTATATCTGACAGTCAGTGGCAGCTAAAGTTGATGTGAGGCGGCTGCTACCCCTTCTTCCTGTTCTGTGTACCAGCATTTACCTTACCCGGGATTTACACCAGGCATGGCTGCACCACGTCACGGCTGCACCATGTCACGACTGCACCGCGGTTTTGTTCCGTCATACTCGCGACTTCAATTCACACCAGCAGCATTTCAGAAGCGGAGCAGTTGTTGACTTGTTTACGTGGTTGTTTTGGGTCATTTTTCCTTGATTTTTGTGCTTCTACCATGGGTAAGAAGTCTATGTAGTTATATGGTTTCTTTTTTTGCATGTTTTAATGGTGTTTAATGTTGTTATTTCATTCTTTATTGTGCTGTAGTCTTCAAAGTCATGGATCAAAGTTTTGGAGCTTTGTTTAATTAAAAAATACATCTCTATAATCATCTCAATATTATGAAACATACCTGTTGTCGCCAGGTATGACGTAATGTTGAATGAATAAAGTGAAATACGATCCGTCGTCGACACGAGATGTTTTATTTTGAAAATTGACCGGATTCACTATGCTTTTCGTGTCGGGACTTCCTGTCTGGATTGATCTCCTCTGCGCAGCTTGACGCTGCATCTGTCAAAAATAGACTTGCTGCGTATTCTCTGCGGAGCAGAGCGCCGAGCCGCTTCTGGGACGCAGCTAACGCGCCACGGCGCATCTGGTGTAAACCCGAGCATTGACTATAATGGCTGAACAGTATTCTGAGTGCCGCGGCGCAGCCGCACCTGGTGTGAATTATGGGTTAGTGGTACTGATTTACGGTGGCCGGGAGGTGCAAACCAACATTACAAAACGTGAAACACTTTAACAAATCTTGAGACAAATTTACATTTTGAAAAACATTTTAACATATCATAAAACAAAATTACATTACCAAAACACATTTACAAGTTCTGAAACAAATTTACATTTCGGAAAACAAATTAACAAGTCGCGAAACACTTTTACAAACGCCGAAACAAA
>JAJHUR010008955.1:1230-15440 GCA_027495735.1 Lutjanus campechanus | reverse complement strand
TTCTTCTCTACAGTTTATTTTTTCTTTATCAGGTGCTTCCTCAAGTCCCTGCTTAGATGCCAAATATGAGATGTGAGTACAAAACTGTTTATTTACACAAAAGTATGTTGAACAGCAGCACACATTTTGAGTATGTTGTGCATAGAAAGATATGTGATTTCAGACACAGCGTTTTGGATCCCTTATTTTTAAGTGTGCAAGCGATAGAGGGTGAGATTTGAGCCCCGCTTGTAGTTTTTACCCCATGTACTGTTTCACCCACATATGAGAAGGTATTTCCTTCTTTGTGACTTTAAACTCAACCCTACGCCGATGTGAGGATGAGTGAAGATCTTCAGTTCACAAAACAACTGTGGAGTTTCAGCAGAAAACAGGGTTGCAGCTAATGACAGTGAATGGAGACCAAATGTAAATGTAAAAAAAAAAGAACACAAAACAAACACAAAATGTCTCCGTCCTGCTCGTGTGGTGTAATCCAAGCGTCCGCGAGCAGCGACATTAAAATTTAACCACAAAAGACGCCATTTACACCATGTTTTTAGCCGAAATGTCAGCTGTAGCCTCCCAGGTAGCATGTAAACATGGCGTCGATCTCGCGATATTTTCACACGTGCGTCCATTAAGAGATACACGAAGTCTCGTGATACTTCGACATACGGGTGAGTACGTATTGAGTGGATTATCATTCTGGGGTGGAATATCCCTTTAAGGAAGTTATGATTGCTTTGTCTCACACAACTACATTTTTTACATCATTTCAAATACTTCATTTCCTCTCCCGTGTAACAAACAGTCCTCTATAATGTCAGCGGACGTTAGACGGCCCCTCCAGGATTTTGCGGGCCTTTTTTTGGGATTGTTGATTGAAACTCCAGCTGTGTTTTGTGGACTAACAAAATAAACCCGAGCTTCAGTTGACATGAGCGTGAGTAGATGATGACTGAATTTTCATTTTTGGGTGAACTATCCCTTTAAGTTGACTGAATTTGAAAAGGCAAGTTGAGGTAATTTTATAACGATTCAAAACAAATAAACCTGATATTAATTAAGTTGTGCTTGACAAAACATTAGTTTAACCAACAGTCACATTAACAAACATGACAAAAAAATTGATTTCTTTTTACATTTTCTCAGTTTTAAGAGTCAGTTTTTCATTTCACACAAAGAACTTCGAGCTGAATCTGTTCCAGCATCGGCACAAAGAAAACACGTGAAACCGCTCCAAGTGAATTTATTAAATTTTAAGTGTAAGACTGAATTCAATTCTCACCTTCGTCATCGTTCACAGTTTTTTAAATTATTGTGAAAACAACCAGCCATGACTTATCTTGAGGTGTATTTGGAGACTCGCAGCAAGTTTTCTCAAGTTTTACTAGAAACTAGAAACTTTATTTGATGAATTGATTGAACTCTGTCCGGTACATTCATTCAACTCATCATTTCAAATCAAAAGACTTTAAGTTGGAGGAGCTCATGTTTATAAACCACTTTTCTGTTGGTAAACTTTGTCTTTTTTGTGGGCGGAGCTTAGGTTGAAGTAAAACAATTTCCGTTAGCTAACACTAGCTACCAGGTTTTATCTACTCGCCCTCATGCTGATTGAAGGTCAGGTTTAGTTTTTTAGTCCACAAAACACAGCTGGAGTTTCACAGAAAAACAGTGTTGCAGAATCTCCCAAACAATGGAAGTGAATGGTGACCAGTTTTCAAATGTAAAGAAACAACAGAATAAAAACATAAAATGCCTCCATACTGCTCGTCTGGTGTAATCCAAGTCTCCTAAAGCCCCAACATGCCAAGTCTCCTAAAAAAATAGTTATTTACATGTTTTTATGCTGAATCTTCACTGTAGATCTTTAGGCTGGAGCTGCAAACAGCATGTTGGAGACTTGGATTACACCAGACGAGCAGTATGGAGGCATTTTATGTTTTTATTCTGTTTTTTACATTTGAAAACTGGTCACCATTCACTTCCATTGTTTGGGAGATTCTGCAACACTGTTTTCATGTGAAACTCCGGCAGTGTTTTGCAGACTAACAAAATAAACCCGAGCTTCAATCAGCATGAGGTTGAGTAGATAATGACTGAATTTTCATCTTTGGGTGAACTGTCCCTTTAACCAATGCTCACTCAATGGATGGACAGTTTCTCTCAGGGAGACTGGACAAATATATCTGCAATTGGCTCACTCACTTCTCTTACTTTTTTGACATTTTATTTTGGTAATTTATACAGTCCACACCCACTGAGCCGGAGGATGAAAACAGCCTGTAGAGCCAGAACATTTTTACATCTAACGCCAAGAATTGAGGATTTATTTCGACCAAAACCAGAGCTGGTGATTGTTGGAACGGTGGAAAGACTGGGCAAGACGGTTTTTATGAGTTTTACTTTGTTTCTGTCTGTTGAGTTCAAATGAACTGTGTTTTAAGGAGCTAACGAGCTCGTCTTAGTTTGGTAATAGAGAGAGATTTGAATTCAGGAGGTGATCGGTTGTATTTTTCAGTTTAATAAGAAAATAGGTGTGAGAACATTTCCTGTCTTGACATTTGGCGAGTTCATTTCTTTAATTTTGGCTCGCAGACATCTCACAGTTTTCATCTTATTGTGTTTAACCGCAGTTGTCTTTGAGTGGCAGCGACAGCTGGTGTGCAATAAAACTTTAATTTTGAACAATTACTCCTTTGATTCAGGCGCCCAACAACACCGCAAGATGACATTTCTGCTTGATTATGTGACTTTCTACTCCAGTTTCCTCTTTGCTTCGTCTCCACTAAAGGATTTGAAGTGTTCTGAAAATAATTACTAGCAATTTTAAGTTTAATTTGCTTAAATAAAACTTGCATTTTTCCATTAAGTGAATAATTCCACTTAATTCCTGTATGATTTTTCTTTTTTTTACAGTGCAGAGTGGTCCTTCATGTCTGTTGTACTCTGACATAAAGCTTTAATGTTCCGCTCCCGCAGGGCCGTGCAGCCTCCTGCAGGTGTTCCTCCCTCACAGTCGACAGGCTACACCTGGTGTGAAGCAGAACCAAAACCGGCGGCTCATAAAGCTATAAGGTTAGAGCTAAAACCTGGAATTTACTGCCTTAAATCCCTACCTCAAGAGCGAGGAGGACCAATTCCTCGTCAAAGTGGAGAAAAGCCGTCTGATTGGAGCGTGTGTGGTTAACCTTTACCCTGAGGCAAGGCACGGCGCTCACACCTCTGCAGTCCACCCACTCGTCCAGGATTTCAGTCTTCAGCAGAGCGCAGCTCCCCAACGTCCAGTTACTGTAAAACAAAACGGGACACGCACCACATCAAAAAGACAATAATGGTTTCTTATAAGATCTCTGATGTGAGGAGTCTTATTTTACTTTTTGTTGTTTTATATCTTACAGAAGCCTTCTGATGAAAATAAAAATACAAAATGAGATACTTACCATCTCAAATTTAGTCAACTTGCTAACTTACCTCGAGTTAAGTGTTTTTTATTTTGAAGATTTAACTTTAAATTGATTTTAGCCACGCTAGCAGCAATGAATCTGTTGATCTGTCGGCAACAGGGGGTCTCCAAACAGTTTCAGGGGAGACTCGGTGAATGGAAATGAAAAATAATATTACATTAGTTAATATATTAGTTATCAGAAGGAGATATAGCCTAAATGTCTGTGATTTGGGTCAAGAGATTTAGTTGTTTTCCAGAGTCAGAAACTAAAAAATGCAACTGGACAGACCCCTTTTTAAATGTTTGGTGAAGTCTGAAGTTGGGTCACAGGAGATTTTATTTTGGTCACCAAATAAATAAAAGATTGTGGAAGAAATTCTGCAAAATTTAAGATTCATATCTGCAGCACATCTTTTATAAAACATTTAAAATGTGTGTATTGTTTAACAGATGAGAGGAAAAATGAGCGCTTGTTAATAAATGTGCTTATTTAGTCTCATTTATGAAGAAGGCTAAAATGTTCTACACTGTAAAAACAGAAAAAAGAGAAAATTTCAAGGCAACTTCAACAGATTTTTAAGTTTTGAGCCCAATTCAAACAATTCAAAAAATAAGTTTTACCAACTAGTAATGTTTTGTTGAGATAATTTACTTTTGTTCTCCATGCTGCTCGTCTGGTTTAATCCAAGTCTCCTAAAGCCCCAACATGCCGTTTGCACACCGTCACAACACACACACACACACACACACACAGTTCAGACAGTGTGCACGTGAACGTGGCTCCAAGTTAAGAATCTACAGTGAAGATTCAGGCTAAACAAATCAGCATGTTGAGGCTTTAGGAGACTTGGATTACACCAGACGAGCAGCATGGAGGCATTTTATGTTTTTATTCTCTTGTTTCTTTACGTTTGAAAACTGGTCACCATTCACTTCCATTGTTTGAGAGATTCTGCAAAACTGTTTTCTTGTGAAACTCCAGCAGTGTTTTGTGGACTAAAAAACTAAACAGTGGTTTACTGCGATCGCAGTTTTACCTTGCAGGCTAACAAATCATGGATGCATATGCAGACAGTGTGCAGGAGTCCTTTTGTCTCTCTGCAACACACCTGTCTTATCTGATAGATGTGCCGAGTGTTTCCTTTGTCCCCAAATAAATAAACGACGGGGAAATTCTGCAAATTTAAAAGCATTTAAAATGTTTTTATTTAGGCTACGTTGTTTTCCTGATAAGAGGAAATAAAAACAATGAGATGACCTGTTAACTCAGACTAAATGAATTTATTTCTCATGAGTGTTTAGATTTTCAGTAAAGCGTCGAGATAATACAGGATGATTCAGAAATGGAAATGAAAATGGTCAAGAAAGTTCATTTATGCACTGGACACAACGCTGTGGTTCCAGTTTCAAAAATGTAATAATCTGGTACTTTTCTCTGTTGCATAAATTAAATGTCTTTGGTCTGTTGGTTGAATAATTGTCAGCTGCAGCCATAACTGTGCTGTAGAATGTGAGATAAACTGTGTCTCACCTGTTGACGTGAGGTTTGACCGTCGTGATGCCGACCACAAAGAACATGAGCACAGAGAAGGTCATCATGGTGAAGCCCAGCAGGACGGCTCTGTCCTCCCCGACGCTCGACACCGGCATCTGGGTCCGAGCCCGCTGCCCTCCACGCCCGTCCGCCCCTCCTCTAATCCAGTCCTGCTCGTGAGACGTGGCTGTGTAGAGGTCTCTGTGTCACACACACACACACACGGACACCGGGGATGTAATAATTTAATCCAACAGTGATAAAAATTAGATTTTTGTTTTGATGCATCAAACAAATTTCATGCTGGAGTGATGAATTATTTTGGTTCATTTGATTAATTTTCTGTTCATTTTTGCAACATGATTCCTTTTCAAGGCTAAAATACAAAATGTGTCTGAACAACTTTAGTCAGATTTAGATTTTTTTTTATATAAAAAAAAGTTCCCATTAAGTTAAAATTGAGTTTTACGTGTTTTAATCACATATATTTTGAGCTACACTTCATCTATATGCCAACGTCTGGCTCAACAAAACCCAAAAGTTGTTTTGTAAATATTCTTGGGTATTTCAGAGTTCGTCTTTTCCTGGAAAACAATTAAAGACGGTTGATGACTCATCCTGTACTTGTGGGTGAGAACAGGCCTCACTGTACAAAAACACAACTTTATGACAATATTTACTCATTTGAGTGACACTGGATCAGTCCTCTGTTGGTCTCTGGGGACCAATCGATGTCCACCACAAGTCCCCATGGAAACACATGAACAATAAGCCTCCACTCGCCGTTTCATGGCACTCTTAGTTTTAAAAGAGAGCTCATAAAAATGTGATCAGTGGTGGAAAGACCACATCTGTACGCAAGTACAAGTACTGTTACATTGCTAAAATATTACTCAATTATAAGTAAAAGTACTGGTGTTAGAAACATACTTAAGTAAAAGTACAAAGTCACCTCTCTAAACTAGGGAATTTTGTGCATTTTCTTTAACCAACGGTTGAAAATACTAATGATCTGTTAATCATTACTAATTTAAAAGATATAAAACATTTTCTTTGTCATTCTTTCTTATTCTAAGTCTATGTTTAAGTTTCCTTATTCAGTAAATGTCTCCACCAGACAAAACAAAGTCAAATGAGGTGCAATTAAAATACATTTTTAATTGGTTATATTTTAAAACTTCAATTAATCGATTGATTCATTATTAACAACCTTACTCCAAAGTCCCACAGCATTTTGTTTATTTATTTTTGTTTGTGTGTCATAGTTTATCACCTTATTGTGTCACAGTTGAAGAGTTAACAGGTTTGAACCCGAGTGCAGACAAACTGAGACAGACGGGAGCAGATCAGTGATATTTAATGAACAAAAACACAAACCACACAAAAGGCTTACGTGAATGTGAGGCAGGGGGAGTCTTCAAACAAGGCAAGGTACAAACTAAACAATAAATCCAACATGTGAGGAGGGAAAAAAACACGAAAACGCAAAAATCCCCCCAAAAAAAGAGCACAGTGGAGGGGACAAAGAAGAGGAGACTTTACGGAGGGAAGACACAGGATTAAATACACTGGGGAAGGTAAGTAGACACAGGTGAGGGCAATCAACAGGTGAAAATAATCAGTGATCAAAAAGAGCGGGAAAACAGACAAAGACAGGAAGTGAAAACAACAAAAACATACAAGGGAAAACTTACCAAAATAAAACAGGAAGTGACTCAGAAAAACCCAAACCTGACACACTGGCTGCTAAAAATGCAGATGAAAGGTTTGGATATTGATTCAAATTATACTTATGATTTTAAAAGTAACTAAGTAGATTACATCCCGTAATGCATACTTAAATACGAGTAAAAATACTGACTTGAAAATCTACTCATTAAAGTACAAGTACCCAAAAAAACTACTTGATTACAGCAGTCTGAGTATGTGTAATCAGTTACTTCATATCTGAGTCATATAGATGGAAGTCAGTCGCGCTCACAGCAAGGTGAGGCTGTTTGTGTGCATAGTGGTGCTTTGAGCTAAATGCTAATATCAGCATGCTAACATGCTCACAATGACGATGCTAACATGGCAAAAAGGAGCCTTTTTAATAAAGTGCAAAATGGTCCATTTTAGTTTATTTTATTTTACACAATTTCAAAAATACAGACACAAAAAAAGACAAAGATGAGAAATAATATTCAGTGCAGGGAGAGAAAAACAAACCCAGAGGGCTTATTCAAAGCCTCCACTTAAATAAAAAATTTCACAAAGTTATTAAAAGCTAAAAAAAAAAACAATATGATGCTGAAAATGTGAAGGGAAACGAGATCACCAAAGCCCTCGTGTATGAAGCTGGTAATTTGATATGTTAATTTAATTTGAATTAAACTTTTTGACTATCAAGACACGCTGACGGTGCTTAAATGAAAACAACTAATAAACAAATATGTGATGAAGCTGAGAGGCAGAAATGCTGCTGATCCAGAAGACGAAGTCAGCCATGAGATGTTTATGTTTATTTTTATTTAAGAAAGGACGGTGCACATTAATTAACACGATCACTTAAGTCACGTAAATGTGCCTGATTTAACCATACAGGTTAATTTTCATCTGCAGTTCCTGGCAGGTTGATGGTATGTTTATATGTATGTAAGAAAAAGGCAGTAAAACAACATAAAAAAGCACAAAAGCACATAAGCACGGATAAAATCGGATTGATGGCACATAAACATATAAAGAAAACACATAACCACAGACAAAAACACATGACAAAGCACATAAACAAAGACAGCAAAGACACCAATAACTTTCCATAAAGGCTGAATAACAAGAATATAAGGGCACCTTTTCAAAATTAAAGAATGCATTAATTAATCAAAAACAAAATCAGCAGAGGGACACGAGCCACACTTGATTTTCTTTTCATTAATCAGTAATTAGCAACGATGAGCCAATAAACTCAAAACGTGGACATATTTTTTACTTTTATTATTTATTTCAGGAACATCAGGTTTTAGAGCTCCACATAAATTTCTCAGAGTAGGTTTTCAGGGGGGGCTTGTGTCCTTTTCTGGGGAGCCGAGCTCCCCCATAATTTGAACTATGGCTGTTACCATGGAAATGTTTACCATCCTGTGAACGGGGAGTTTCTGCTAACAGGCTAGCTAGTTAGGTAGCTAACGTGAATTGTACTAATCAGGCTGTTGTGCCGCAGAGTAAATGATTTATATAGAAACATGACACAAACTAGAACATATTACAACACGTTTATTATCTATATAAACACTACAACAATGACAAAAGTTAACTTTAAGAAGTGGCATCATTCGCATTGGATTGTGGGATGGGTAGTTTGTTCACTCTTAAAATATTTATGTGCACAATTTTGTTCCTTTTTGAGCTTTTCCAAAAAAAAATTTGGTCCAAATTAAATGTTTTTAAGGCCAGACTTAAAACTCTTTATAGAAGGATTTTCTGCAACGTCAACGTCAGCGTACAAGCGGGATGACAAGTAACTTATGGTGGCTAACGTTAGCTAATATGCTACGTTAGCTAATACCTCTCCAAACTTTTGGCTGCTGCAGAGTTTGTTTTTTTCGTCTGTATGTCCATTTGAAACATTTGTGAGCAGATAGTCTGTGGTTACAAAAATGCAGATAAAAGTTTTGGATATTAATTCAAATTGTACTCAATTAAGATTTTAGATGCACTGAATAGATTATGTTGTGTAATGTGTACACAAGTACAAATAAAGGTACAGGCTTGAAAATCTACAGATAAAAGAACAACTACTCCAAAAAACTATACTTCCACCCCTGGTAAAGTGGTACCAAATGCTAAGAATGAAGGTAGCAGAGGTTGAGATGTCCTCTTCAGATGTATATAATCAGTGAATGTGAAGTTGTGTTAAAGTTAACCAGTGTTTTTTCCTGTATAATGACCTCCCCACAGTGTTTTCAGAGCCTTGCTGTCTGGCCCAGTCGATCGTCCTGTCTTACCGCGTCTGCCGCCTGCGAGCACCCTGCAGGTTGATGTTAACGGGGATGCTGAATGACCTCCGGGGAGAAGGTGCGTTCAAGAACATGCCCACTCCTACCTCAGCCGCCTCCCGGCCCCCAACAAATGTATATATTCACCCTAACAAGCTCCTCGCTATCTGAAAGTCAAATGTCCTCCTGTCCACAGCTGATCATCTTGTATCTCCAACAGGCTCCAGTGCAGCACGCTGGCTGACTGAATGGACTAGATTGCAGTTTATTCACAGGGGAACTCCCTGTTGTTTACCAAGGCTCAAAGGTGAGTGCAACAACACTTTCCACCCTCATGTGTTTCTATAGAAACCACCACAGGTAAGGCAGGTAGGATGCTAATGGCCTCTCAGTGGGCCCGTGAGGCTCAGCCGCATGCAGCAATTTGTCATGGAGAAGCAGAATGAATCCCTTCTTGATTATTCACTTTTTTTTTTTTTTTTTACACAGAATGAAACAGCACGGTGTCACTGCACAGGTGAGTACATGTTCTCCATCGAGTCAGTTTGATAAAAGAGCAGGGAAATGATCACTTTTAGCTGCTCTGTATTCCTTAATGAAATGTTGCATTGTTTGATAGCTAGCTAAAAGATTAACTAAATGTTATCTTGTCTGCTAGCTGCTAACAAAAAACAAAAAAACGGTTATATTGTTTGCTAGTTGGCTAAAAAGTAAAAATAAAAGATTAAATTGTTTGCTGGCTAGCTTAAAGGCTAACTAAAGGTTATATTGTTTGCTAGCTCATTAAAAAGTAAAAATAAAAGGCTACATTGTTTGCTAACTCAGTAAAAGGTTTTAAAAAAGATAAAAGGTTATATTGTTTGCTAGCTAGCTGAAAGGCTAACTAAAGGTTATATTGTTCACTAGCTTGCTAATTTAAAAAAGATTATATTGTTTGCTAGCCAGCTAAGAGGCTAACTAAAGGTTATATTGTTCACTAGCTTGCTAATTTAAAAAAAGATTATATTGTTTGCTAGCTAGCTAAGAGGCTAACTAAAGGTTATATTGTTCATTGGCTAGCTAAAAAGTCAAAATAAGTTAGCCTATATTGTTTGCTAACTCGCTAAAAGGCAAAAAACAAAGGTTATATTGTTTGCTAACTAGCTTTAAAAAAAGATTGTTTGCCAGTTCACTAATTTAAAAAAAAGTTTTATTGTTTGCTTTGCTAGCTAAAAAGTTTTACCTAGTTAGCCTACTCATGAGGGCTCAGCAGAGAAGCTCCAGTTTCTCGCCTGAGAAAAACTTTTTGGCTGAATTACGGTGAAACTAGTGAAAGACAGAAAAGACTTTTGATTCAACTGAATTGGATTGAGTCTGTTCCATTATTTTTCTCAATTCATCCCCCCAGAACGCATCTATTTTAAAAGTGAAACCTGCACAACTGTAAGTTTAAAGTTAATTCTGGATCACATCTTAAAATTGAGTTTAAAGTTTTGATGCAACAAGAAATTTAATTTAATTTAATCTAGGTTCAGAGTTAAAGAGAGGTTTAAATCTAATCTTTCTTCCTTTTAGACTAGTTTAAAAGTTGAAATATGATTTAAAGATAAACCAAAAATCATATCTGACACTCCTGTTAATTATAAAACGAATCCTTGTTGGTGCAGCCGAGCCGTACAGAAGAAATACTGACCCAAACATGTGCGTCTTGCGTTTCATTATCCTCGTAGGCCTGCTGAGCTCCAAACCTCAAACAGTGTCCCGACGCGGTGTGATATGAGGGCGAGCTGGTGAGCGGGTTTATATGTGTTATTCAAACAATCGAAAGTCGTTGTATTATTCATGCGTCGCTGGAAAAACATATGGAGGTATTAACTTGGTGACAGTTCTGTTTAATGTAACAAGCCCAGGGCCAGGAACAGCACGGCAGCTTGAAAACGGAGCCAACCTTTCAATAACACAGACAGCGATGTCATACTTAATTTATTCAGCATTGAACACAATAGACTGTTTTCTTTTTTGGAATATTTATCACAGGTTCTGCTGTAAGGCTTCATATTTCTGGTCAAATGTAATCCTGGTTTATCTGATATATTTTATTACCTGTATGTTTTTGTTTTTTTTTGTAAATGGAGTCTCTTCTTGTGAAACAGCAAAGTTATTTGACATCTCTAACCTACAAGCCGGGGGCCCGATGGGCAACGCTTGCCGCATTTCTTCACAGGTCTGCGGGAGAATCAAGTGCTTTTGAAGAAACTGAAGAAAACAAGATTAAAAATGTATAAAGCTCAGTGTACTTTACCTCACCTGGTAACCTGAGACATTGCCTTGACCGTGAGGCTCGCAGCGTGCTGCAGCACTGCGGACGTGACTCAAACAGAATCTCATCTTTAACATAAATGCCTAATGGAAGAAGCAGACGTGCCACCTTCACTCCAAACTACACCTCATTGTTTAGTTTTTTTATTGATGATTTGATGGTTTTTTTCTCTTCAGGTCTCGCTCCTGCCGGGCCTCCTCTGTGTGGGAGAAACCTCGTGTGATCTCTGCTGTCTTTTAAAGTCCTGACCTTCCACAATGGTGAGACAAATTCCTGTGATTATCGAGGCCAGCAGCTGTAATTGGACCCACGGTGTCTCCTGTTATTTGATTATGCCGCTGGACGACATTTCTGAGAAACGCATGCAGACAGAGGTCGGCGTATAAAAAAGGCGAGCGAGTCAATGAGCACGATGGATAATCACCAAAAAAGGAATCTAACTTTTCTCACCATTGGACTGATATTTATGCTGAGCGGCATCGAGTACGGTAAGTTCATTATGACAGCTTTATGGACGTGAGGACTTGAGATAATGGTCTCATTAGAGCAGAATCTGTCTGTAAGCGCACATCACAGCGGAAACAGCATCTGATTTAACTGAAATAATATTTAACTGTGAGTAAACGAGGCTCGTCTCCCTCCTCAGCCGTCATTCTGCCCACGATATGGAGGTATCTCCAGATCTTGGAGGCCCCCCCGTACTTCCTGGGTCTGGGTCTGTCTGCCTTCAGTCTAACCGGGCTGCTCACAGACCCGCTTTTTGGCTTCTGGTCAGACCGGAGCAAAACCACAAAGTCCATCATCCTTTTCGCCAATCTGTTTGAGATTGTCGGTGAGTAATTGAACCACAAGATGAATCACATGACACACACACACAGAGAGAGAGAGAGGCAGATATTAGAGGATCAGAGGGTGGAATTCAAACTTTTGGTCCCTGTCAGAAATAATTCACTCATTCATTATTCAGTAAATGTTATTATATGTACAGGAATCTAAAGGGCCAGTTCAGAAAAGCAGAAAGGAGCACCAGCACGGAAACTAAACAGTGTTTTATAGAGCGGTCATCCCCAAAGACTGATTTATATCTGCAGTTCATCTTTTTATAAAGCATTTAAAATGTGTTTACTATTTTACTGATGAGAGGAGAAAACATGAGCCTGTTAATTCTGCTTAAACAAACTTATTTTGTCTCGTTTATAAAAGAGGCTAAAACGTCCTGTGCTGTTTTCCTGACAACATCCTTTACACTGACAGCTGCAGATCTTCTCACGAAAACAGTTGTCTTGTCAAGTTTTCAGACGACACAGTCTTACTTTCTCTCCTTCAGGGCCACCAATCTGATCACAACTGTGCGCTCCCTGAGTTTGTTACATGGTGTGAGGATAGCTTCCTGGATTTAAATGTCTCCAAAACTAAAGAAATCATCATAGATTTCAGGAAATCCAGTGTTAGCCCCAAACCAAGCATTATACAGGGTGAAAAGGTACAAATAGTACAAACATATAAATACTTGGGCACTGTGTTTGACTCGCAATTGAAGTTCAGCGATAATACTGACAGTATTGTAAAGCGAGCAAACCAAAGAATCCACCTGCTGAGAAAACTTAATTCTTTTGGCATCAGCAGAAATATCCTGTGTACCTTTTATCAAACTTTTATTGAGAGCATTATAACATTTTCTTTTACATGCTGGTTCAGTGGTCTATCAGTGAAAGACAAGAAGTGTCTGAATGACGTCATCAAAGTCTGCTCCAAAATCACTGGAGTACAGCTTAAGGACCTCAGCTCCCTTTGGAAAACACGGGTGGTCCAGAAAGCAGACAGTATATTGTCCCATCCTGGTCATGTACTTGGCAGGGAATTTGTGATTATGCCCTCAGGTCGGCTGTATTATGTGCCTGTGCGAAAAACAAACCGCTACGCAAATTCTTTTATCCCGTCTGCCATAAGACTATTAAATGCACAATTGCAGGATGATAAATGAAAATGGGGACTACTGTGAACCCTTTTATTGCTGTTGTCACTGGCTGTTGTGTTTGTGTTTGTTGCTGAGATGATCAATACCTGATTGTGGATGCTGGACTGTGGATATCAGCTATTAGAGTATTCTCTCTTTTTACCTTTGTTACATTGTATCTTTGTTATCTGGACAGGTTGATTGCAAACTGAATTGCCCTCCTGGGATTAATAAAGTATTCTAACTAAAAAAAACATAAGACGTCCTGTTAATTCAGCCTAAATTAATGTATTTCCTTATTTCTAAAGTACAACATGTGTACACGTTTTTAATACAGTGTCAAGATGTTATAAATTAAATTAAATAACATTTTCTTTAGTCAACTTTGCATGTTGGGGCTTTAGGAGACTTGGATTAAACCAGACGAGCAGCATGGAGGCATTTTATGTTGTTACTCTGTTGTTTTTTTCACTTCCGAAAACTGGTCACCATTCACTTCCGTTATTTGGGAAATTCTGCAACACAGTTTTCCTGTGAAACTCCAGCTCCAACTTTTGTGGACTGACAAAACTAAACCTGACTTTCAGTCAGCACGAGGGTGAGCAGATAACGACATACCTTAAAGTAAAAAGTTTCTTCTGATATCAAATTAACATATCAAATTTACCAGATGGTTTGTAACTTCTGCAGGACAGAACTCCAGATGTGGCACAGCTGGTCATCTTCCTTTATCTTGTACTGATCGCCCAATCATAGTCATCAATAAATGTTGATGTGCTTCACACTTTAATAAGGCTCCCCTATTGGTAGAAATTCATTAGTAAGATTAATTAGTAGTGAGCAGTAACTGGATCTCCCACCTCACCATGTTATAACTTGTTTATAACTGTTTTTTAATGATTTATAAAGTGTTTACGACCTGATTACAAACCATTTATTGTAAAGTGGCACCATGATTTTAGACTCAACCTTTAAGTCAAATGTTTGTTTCATATTGAAGATGTATTTTGGTT
>JAJHUR010008916.1:739-23401 GCA_027495735.1 Lutjanus campechanus | reverse complement strand
TCTTTTTCCCTTAATATTGCTAGTTTAGCTTAGTTTATTCAACAAAGGATCAAACACAATAGTAAAAGACATACCAGCGTATGTGACGTTGTCAGAGATAACACAATAAAGTCCAAGACTTATTTCCATCGTGGTCCCTGATGTACCATCAAACTGTCCTCAACACGACAAGGTGGAGCCAGCCATGCAATGATGGGAGACGCATGAACACATCATATCGCATCCAAGTACAATCATCCACTTACAAATAAGAATGCCAATAAAAGATTAATGAATATACAGTGTATTGTGTATTAGTATTCCCAGTCACAGTGTATCAAAAATGTCCATGACCTTATTTGGAGAGTAATCTCACAGTCTCTGTTTGCCTCTTGTAATCAAGGAGGTGCACAACCCACAAGCCTTCAAGAAAAAGGTCAGTTTGTTCCACTTCGTGGCTCCAATGTAAATGAATGAAACCTCACCCATCATAGTTTTAAAGTTATAAAGGTAGCAGTTAGCTGGTATTTTGACTATGGAAAAAAGTAGTTGTCAAGGTAACTAAGGGCTCTGCCATTTAGGATCCTGTGGATCATATTAAGTTGTAACTCTGAGACCTGCCCACATGACTCCTATGATCCAGCCCTGGTTACTGATCTCACCAGTTTGTTTTGTGCTGCTTGAAGTCTCTGTTTCAAGCCGTTGTTGAGGCCACAGTACCATGAGCTAACAGCACAGTCCAGCTGACACCGGACTGAGCAGGATGTTTCTAGTCATCTGTTGTATGGTTTTAGTTCCCTTTTGATGTTTTAGCTCCTGTTTGCTAGTCTCTCTCCTTTTTTATATTTTCAATTCTCTGTTTTATGCATCTAGTTGCCCAGTATAAGTGTTTTCTACTCTTTTTAATTCCCTGTTTTTATGTTTCTACTTCCCCTTTTTCTAATTTAGTTCAATTTTGTATTTCTTTTTAATTAATTGTTAATAATTCCCTTCTTCAAGTTTAAAGTTCCCCTTTCAATGTTTCTAGTAAGCTGTCGTATGTTTTTTGTTCCCTTTTTGTGTTTCTAGTTCCTGTTTTATGTTTTTAGTTCCCTTGCAAGCACCGACTTCAGTGTGAAGACCATATTGACATGCAAGAAGTTATTTTTCTTCCTCTCCTGCCAAATGAATCACATTTTTGAAGGGCAAAAACTCAACAACTCTCAACACTTGCTTTCAAAACTTAAGACCTTGATAGCATTGTGTGGTGAAGTTTGTGACATTACGTCGAACAGCATTTTATGTGAACAATATCCGATCATATTTTGATTACATATCTTTATCTTTGGCTTCTTTCTTCATACTACATGATACTGAGGCCAGCTTACTGAATGACACTAAAATACAACAGAAGAAAAGAGCAATTAGCAAACACATGAGCTGTAGAACTTCCCAATATACTTATTAAAATAAACCACCCATCATGCACCTCTGATTTTGAAGCCTTCCAGCTGCAAGATGTCCTGATTGGCCACTCAGATCTACGATGTGGGAAATTAGCACAGCTCATCTTTTTAGGGAGGTTATACGGTAATATATCAGCTAATACAGAATGTATTTTTGTATTTTCAAATGACAAATTATTTGTTTCTTTGGGGGCTTTTGTGCCTTTAATTGACAGGACAGCTGCAGTGAGGACATTTGACCACAAAAACATGAATTTAAAAAGTCCTCCCTTCCTGGGTTGTTAGCAAATTTTGATATTTTTCCATGAAACAGGAAGTTGGTTTAACTTGAGTGTAGATGCTCAAATCTGTCCCACACCTCATATGTTTAGAGTCCCGGCCTGAAGACATCTACAAGCCCCTTGAGATGCATCTCTAAGTCATAGCGCCACTTACAGGAAATTACATGTTTTATATTGTGATGTGCTTCTCCTACCAGATTTACCATAAAATTTAATTGTGAAAACAAATTAAGACTAAAAAGATAATCAGAAGGAGAAAACAACACTGTCTCTTTGTATCTCTTAGTGCAACACAGTCAGAGTGAAGTTCAAATCAATTAGAAATTAAGAAATTCTCAAAATAAGTACACAAACTACTTCTCCAGACATTTTCATCTAAAAGGACATTCAGTACAAACCGTACAATGTTAGACTATAATCCCCCACCTCTGCCTAAGGGTTCTGGGAGTCATTATCGGCTGTATTGAACAAACTAATCTTACACAAAAACACATTGTATGAAACAAACAGTCTCCCAAAACACTACAAATCCCTGTCTGCTCCTGAACGCCAGAGCCCGTCTCTGCTCTCTCTTCAGATATTCTCTGTGCTGTATTGATCGCTCGCTGCAGGAAATCTCCCAGCATCTCCTCCTGCCTGTGTTCATGTCTGAGCTCAGAGATCTTCCTTCACTATTGACATGTTTGGCTGAAGAAAAGGAGCGATGGTGGACACGCCTCAGCTCCAGCTCCAGCTCCATGTTGAGATCAAGCAGCTGCTCTGGCTGATTTCTAGACCGTGTTCTCGCAATTGAGATGTTTTTAAAGACAATGCCTGCACATATAACGATACAAAACTGAATAACAATATCATCACAAGGATTTAGGATTTTATTAGATGGTCCTAAGATAGACACGCCACACACTTATACTCAGCTGGAAATAGCCTTCATGTCTGACAGTATTTGAAGCCGAGGACGTGTTTCCTGTTCTGGTCCCATTATTTCCTAATGATGAATCTCTGCTAATGGTTACTCTCTCCTGTGCTGCTCTGTGGTGCTCACAATGGGCTTCTTGTTAATTGGCCTTTTGACAGTGATGCCCACCCACCGGTGGCCAACTGGGGTTTGATAAATGAGGTGCTCACTTTACTTGCACTCCCTCCATGCTTCATGTTTTGAGAGTTGAGTGAAGTGGGTGTTTGTTTTCCATAGCACTTTATGAAAGGCGAAGTACGCTTTGATGCACTCGACCACTCATAAGAACCACAGACTGAACAATGCTCGTTTGTTTGTGAGTGTATGTGTATGTGAGCTCTCTGTACTTAAAGGAAAATCCTCCTTAAAATGATCTAACACTTAAGTATACTTGCAAATAACTTGATCCTTTCTGAGCCTCGCTTGTTATTTGTCAATATATGTTGGTCCTAAGTGGTCGGACGAACACAATATAAGATAAAAGTTGGTTTGCAGAATATTTCACAGTTATATAAACCATCAGTGGTACATGTCAGATATTTTCAAGGCTCAACATTTTGCACTTATATTCAACAATCAAACAAGGACAAGTCTGTCACAAAAGAGGCAGTTTATTCGCCAACAATGAGCCCTGGACCAGAATGCAATTCAGCCCATAGCTCTTAGGTTTCATACCTGGCATAACTTTCAGGCTCCTAACAAAACAACTACATAGCAAACTGAAGCCTTTTCACACAAGCAATGCGATGCTGAACTTACGCAGAAAAAAATATGTAAGAACTCAAATGTCCAAAGCAGTTGGATCTGACATAAGACTTTACTCTGCCAGCTCTTTAGTAAGCTGGTTTGACATATGAACTTTGAACAATGTCCTGAGAATCTTTGCCCCTTCACACGTGTGGTACACAGCAGGAGATTGTTGGTGCCAGAAATGGTATGGTTTAGGTGAGGAGTGGTGCCTGCAGGGCAAGCAGGAGGAGCAGGAGGATCGATCCATGATGATGACTGTTTTTACATCAATATCAATACAAACTGGGTCTCAAAATTAACTAACTGTGATGGAAGCAGAGAAGGGTGATAGGAACGGAGGGCAGTTTGCCTCCGGACTGACTGCCTGGCAGGAGGGACGTTTCATGGTGTGCTGGGATTTGCAGGACTCGCACCTTTACTTTCTCTGATTGTGTGGAAATCTTGTGTTTTCACATCACAGATGATGAATACAAACTGTTACTGCAACTGTAGGCATTTCTAAGTCACAGCAGTGATGTCAATGTTCAGATACATGAAATTAGTTAATCAAATGACAGTATGACTTTATTCTAAATGAAACTGTTTTATGTTAATATTACTTTACACCATACAAAAATCCTTTCACTTTTATGTCCTGACCGCCACACTGAACAAGTTCCATATTTTTTTTTTTTTTCAAAGCCAATGAATTCTAATTTCTGTGGAAACAGAAGTTAGCAAGTGAGAGCATGGCTGACACTCACACTGGGTGATGCTCAGATCAAGAAAATAAAGGCAAAAATCATCTTATTGTGTGTCCTTTACAAACAACTTAGTATTTTGAACTACATTTTAAAAATAAATTTATACTGTATTACTGTTCAGTTAATGTATTTCAGATGCCAGGAGTCAAAACTAACACAGCACATCTTTCTAGCTGCCATTTATCTGTAAAAGGAGCAAAAATGTCATTTCTACAACATGTTATTATCGCAACAGTTTTAGGTGTTGCAGTAAGACATTGTTATGAATATGATTGTTATTTGCAAACATTTAACACTTAAGTAGAGATGATTTACGGGTTAGAATTCCAATATATGTCATAAAAAGCAACATATTTCCTTTTGTGTGTATGAACACAATCATCTAAGAAAAGCATGAGAACATCATTTGTTATTTTGTTGTTTTCAATGATGCACAAGCCTTGACAAAAATACATTTAAGTCTCTTCAAATTTGATAGAAATTAAAAAAAGAAAAATGTATTAAATGAAGATGTGTCCATGTTCTGGTAAGGACAAATGCATAAGAGCAAATCGTGAAAACCATAAAAAAGAAAAATGTTCCAGATTAAAATCTTAATGGCAATTTTGAGGTACCTATTTATATTTATTACAGCCTCTGGCGGTTAAAATTAAAATTCAAAGAGGTAGATTTTTCCTAATTTGAGAGTCAAAAGTGCCCATAATGACAGAAACACCCAAAAAAGTGAGGTAAAAAAGAAAAAAGAAAAGTGACTCACGGGGTGGCTCCATGCGACTGGTGCAAAACTGGAAGAATACAAACAACACAGCAAAACCGTGCGACTTCTGCAGCATATTTTTTGCGTTATGTCCTGCCTCCTGCATGCACTACCCAGGCGCCACTCTGCCTCACCTAAACCAGACAAAGTATTTCTACTGGGGGAACATTCAGTCTAAAATCGGTGTGCATTATTTTGCTATAGTTTCCAGATTGAACATGTTTCCCTAAAACAGTATGGAAGAGACTTCGTGGTGTGTTTTCTCTTTTAGTGGGTGAGTGTGTCAGAGGTTTTATCGAGTCAGCAGTGACGTGTATATACACACCAGTGTGTAAAAAAGCTAATGCAGTCAGTGCAGTGCACTTATGTACAGAACAGTGTGTTAAACGAACCACTGTTTTCATTTGAATAAATGTTTGCTATGTTTTGTCAGGGCTGAATGCAGCCTCGGTGAGAACGCAGCTGACATGAACAGTCTATATCCGACCTGGGCAAAATGCAGTCCAGAGGCCGGATGTGGCCCAGTGAAAGGTTTCATTTGACCAACAAGGTCATCATGGAAATAACACAAATTAAAAATCGGGCAAAGACAGTCAATAGCATTTTGCTAAACCATTATCAGGCCTTTATTTTTAAAAGGGGTCAGTGTTGTGTTCAGTGGTTATGATAATGAATCGTGTCTTTGAATTAAAACAAAGCTGCATTTCCTCAATGTTGTACATCTGTGTCCTTTAAGTTGTTGTATTTTTAATTTTGCTGCTACTATCATTGCAACCTGTATGCAGCATGCATAGTGTATTGTAAAAAATCAAGTTTTGGACATTGTCAACAAATTATTAGCCCACAGTGCATCACATGGCAATTCAGAAAGGGTGACCGACAGTAGAGGGGCCGTATATAGAACACTTCTGACCGTCCATTATTAGAGATTAGGCCATTATTAGGACCTTATATCATTTGTGTCTGGCCAACCGCAGCCTGATCAATTTCTTATGTGGCCCCCCATGAAAATGAATTGCCTACCTCTGGTCTACATGGACAATCTGCTACTCACATGAGAGAATGGCTTAACAGTGTTATGCCAGTTTTATGGGATTTGTTATGTTGCATTCTGGGAAATGTAGGAAACCAATTTGCACAGCCTACTGTACCGATCAGTTTTCTCACTGTGAGCAATGGCTCTTAAATGAACACCAAAATTAGCTAAAATGCCAAAGTCTGAACAGCTTTTGTTAATTCACTGGACTAATTTTCTGATTTTTGTTTGCTTATTTGTTTGTTTAGTTTCTCTGTTGGGAAAAGAAGATATTCCTGTGCACTGATCAAGATTTAGTAATATTTAAATGCAAATGCATTGACACTTGTGGGTTTATTTGTTTATGTTGGCAGCACTGGCACCCACACAGTCCTGTTGAAGCAGCTGAGGTTTTGAGTCATAAACTTTTAATAAATACCACAAAATGCTTTTTCTCAAAACTTTAAATTTGATTCTAGCACATTAATTCATGAATATTAAATGTGACAGAGAAATATTTAAGATTTGAAACTGCTCAGGGCTTTAAAAGTTGCAGTCGATGAGGCAGGTTGTGAGAAATGCGATGCACCAAGATTGAATTTCATTCTGGCTTGACAGAGTTGAGTCGGTTATGTGTCAAAAAGTATCTTCCCATAAATGGACAAAGCAATTAATATTGTAGAAATTTTGGATGTGAAGTCTGGGCTCTCAAACAGCTGAAATATGGCGGTAACCTCCAGGGGGCACTGAACTACCAAATTAACCTCAGGTCAACGTAATTTACAAGACAGGGTGCACGGATTCCAGCAGACACTCTCTTGTCATTTCAGCACGCGTCTCACAAAGGTTGCGTTATTTCATACTTTCTGGTATGAGTCCTGCTGTAATAGAAAATGCCTCCTGTGTGTCCTCCCTCTGTGTCCTTACATACTGAGGAACTGGTTCAAAAAAAGGTTGCTTTTTCAGTCTGGAATATACGGCAGGCAGTAGGTCAATTAAGATGCCAGGGATTTTCAGCCAAATATTCTTTTAGCTCTCTCTTTAACTTACTTCTGCTCTTTTAATGTTTTGCCTCGTAGGCTCGTATTCTTCATTGCTTCCTCCTGCCTGCCTGTGTGTCTCTTTCAGTTTACTTTTAATTCCGTCTTGTACTCCACTTTTCTCTGTACACTGTGTTTATTTCCTCACCCGTGCTGCGTCCCAGCCACTTAATGGATTGATCTAAGTGCTCTCCTGGTGCTTTGCAGCTGCTTGTTGTTCTTTACTGCAGCAGAAGGCTCGGCCTTACGGCGTTTGCAGCTACTTCTCTTGTCCCACAGTGGGGCGACGACTGATGCCCTTGATGAGATGGCCCTGTTGCAGTCGGACTCATTAGCTAGCAGATGTGAGATGTCACCGTATATCACAGCATCAGCACCGATGAACACCTTTTTGCCAAGGTGTGAATAATATATCAGATTTTGTTTACAGGTTCTCCTCTCTTCAGACATTATGCAGTCGGCGCCAGACCTCTGCTATCTGGCGCTGTACGAACCCAAGAGCCACCAACTCGCCTGAGGACAGATAACGCTGCCAGAATACTCCCACTCTTCCCTATCACCTTGCATTCAAGTTTACAGTTGCCTAACTACGTGTGGTGACACCGCCCTCTGCAAGACACAGTGGGTAGGACATGTCACCGTGTGTGATAATATCTCAGAGGACAATCTTCACAACAGAGGAGGTGTGTGTCCTCTGGCCTCCCTCCAAATCCCATTTGGATGGGGGAAACTGATTAGAGTCTCCCTATGTGAAGAGGCCAAATCAGATCATGTTTGCTGCTCCCAGTTTGATTAGGGATTAATTGAAATGGGGACCAGGCCTCCTGGGAGTATAAAGTGGAAATAACAAGGGTTACAATGCTTCACACACACTTCAGCTCCCCGCGCCATCTCGCTGTATTGTTATCTTTGGTCTGGCTATCCTGCCCTATTACACTCTCATCAAAGGTGGAAGAACAAAACAACTCGCTTGCATAGTTATCCATACTAATTGCTCATACTAATAAAGTATGCAGCTGGCTCACTCAAAAGAGCCTATATTTGGCCGACTTCAATGCCTGTGTCTTTATCTACCTCTGTGTTTCATAAATCGTGCCTGACCTTAACAGGAATAATAAAGCTGTAGGTTATCTTTGACTCAAAACAAAGTTGATTTGTGTGCTGACGATAATGGAGGCAGGTTTACCTCTAATAATCTTTGCTATTCTTGAAACAAGTGGTAGGTAGACAGAAGCAGGCGTCTCAATTCTGGCCTGTGACTGTTTATTTTGTGGGCTGGAATGAAAATGGCTATAGCTAGCTAATTAAGTCAGCACTGGCTCTATGCATTGAAAATGCAGCCTCAAGCTGACTTTTTAACCATTCTGGCTTGCTTGTTGTAAAACTATTGTGCTAAAAGACTGAGGCAAAAGTAGCATGTCCAAGGCAAAAAAGTATATGGGAGTGCTTAGCCCTCAGGGTTTTCTCACAGGTGGTTAATGTTGTTGTCTAGTTTAACTCCCTTTCCTAAACTGAAGTAGTTTTGGTGCCTAAACCTAATCAAACTGCAACTTAGAACTGAAAATTATTTAATAAAATGAAAAAAATAAGTAACAAAATTAACTTTTAGTGTCCAGCAGGTAACAAATCCCACATTCCTGGGTGAAAGTCCTGTGTTTGACCCATCCAACTACCACAATCTGCTCCCTACATGGCTCTTTATAGTACATCACCTGACTTCTTAAAGCCTGCCTGGCAGAAAGCCTTGAACGCTACCTTCTCCTGATACTGCAAAAAGTCAACATCTTTACCATGATGCACTTAAAAGATGTGGGACTAAGAAACAGCGTTGCTTTTGTATTGTCAGGTAGAGCTGCTTAGTCCCAGTATAGTACGGAAAAATATTAGATGAAATTTATTTAGCATAACTGTTGCTGGCTGCTCAGCTCATACATGGACAAGCACGACACAGATTAAATTTATGCTTTATTGTTTATATTTTCAGTTCATTTCATTTTTAGTGTGACAAGAGAAAAGGCTTTCAGGAGATGTTAGCAGGACATGCTAAACATAGTTTTTAGCTCATGTTTTTAGTGAATGGTGATTGAGAGAGTGGGGTCAGGGGGTTCATATTGACAGAAGTGTCGACGTGATATAAAAACCCTCTTTGATCACGGAGCTTGCTTAAGAGTATGAACTTCACTGTGGACTAAAGTCTCTGTTACAGTGAGAAACATAAACCACCTTGTTTCCCTCTTCATCTCCTTTAAGTTCTTATTCAAGCTCTGTGTTGTTGACAGTGGAGTTGTTGTTAACTGTTTTGACATATAGTATGTGTTCAAGTCTTGTATTGTTGTTAATAACTTTAGATATGTTATCCTGACCATTCAAATTCGTACAAAAAACATGATGCTCCCTTTATTGTGATGTTATTATATAAACAGAGCTTCTCTTTGGCGCAGGTTCTACAATTTAATTAAAAAGAAAAAAGACAAAAACAAAAAATTGGGACTGTGAAAAATGTGCAGTAATTGAAAGCTTGACCTGATGTGTCTTGTTACATTTGCTTGGGGAAACATAGTCCATTAGTGTGGCCTTGAGTTGGGTTAATGAAATAATGAAATTATAAGTTAATATGCAGTAGGAAATTATTTCTATACTTGTAGTTATTTGCATCTCAGCAGCCAATCATTACATAATCATTACATACCACTTAATATAATTTGCATGTAGTAACAAAGAAACAGTATGTAACAATGGTAGAAAGAATAGCATCGTGCTGACTCGAATTGATATAAGGCTTTGTGTGGGTCCATTAAAACTTGATATAAACAGCAGTTGGTATAAGTGCTCTTGAATAGTCTCTGAATAAGTTGAAACCCTCCGACCTCCTTTCCCCTCAGCGGGGGTGATATTAGTATTGTATTACACTGTGAGAACTGCCTGATGCTCAGCCATTGTAAAAGGCTTGATTGCTGTCGTGCCGTTTGATATGGGTATACTACCGCCAGGGTTGCTCCATAAATCTCCCTTGTTCAGCTGCTTTTGCTCCTCTGATCCGCTGTTCTCCCTTTGATGGAAACCATTGACCAGAAACATTAATAAGAAGAAGCGCTTTAGTCACGCCCCATAAAGTTACACTTTGGCGTCGTTAAAAGAACACTGGGAGGAAATCATTTGTTGTGTTTTTGATGTGAATTGTCTCAAAGACAACACAGAGCCTAATGAAAGCCAAGACAAGCAAACAATTTGGGTTCTTAAGTGTTCTGAGATGCCAAATGAATATTTGAAATTTGGTTTTGAGACACGAATTTATCACATTATGTTTCATCATTCTTGATTGGGTACAGTACTAGTTGCCGGCTGCATGGTTGATGATTTGCCATCTGCAAATTAGCATAGGCAGCTTCTGTTAGCAGGGAGACATTTGTTGTGTTAAGTATGTGTAGTCAGTGAGTCGGTGTCTGTGAGCTTTTATTTGCTGTGTGATATCTTTGGATTTGCATCCTCAGAGTTCTATTCTGAGTGCAGACAGACAGTATGAATGAAAGATACATGTATGGGTCAAACTTTATTTTACAGTACACTGATAAGACTTAAGCCTTACTTTGTATCAAATTAAACAAATCTGGGAACAATATGTTCTTTATTAGACATTAAACAAACACAACTATACCTTAATCAGACATCATAAAGCCAGCAGTACACTAATAAGACGACGTACCAAGCTGTGCTTTGTATCAAATTAGGCATTAGACTTTGTCAGGGGGAATTAGGGGCACATAACAACCAAACTGTACTGTAAACTAAACTGTATTATTTCCCACTGTTGGACTCTTATAAGACTTTCTTAGACAGTAAATCAGGACATGTAGAATTATGCAGAACTGCACTTCTTTATTAGACAGCATTACACCCTTTACTAAACCATTATTAGACTTTATTAGAGGGCAATTTGGAACACATTAGACCCCAACAATTCTGTTGTAATGTGTCACTAATTACCATCTAATAAAGCCTAATAAGGCCAAAAAAGGGTCTAACACTGTCTAATGAATAATATACAGTATATGTCTAATTTTTGTCAAATTTAATACAAAGTACAGCTTGTTATGTTTTATTATTGCACTGAACACCAAAGTGTATAATTTTTTCCACTTTTAAGCCCTTATAAGACTTCTTTATGATGTAATTAGAGACACATTCCAACAGAGCTGTACTCTAAACTAAAATCTAAAGTCTAATAAGGGAATAACTGTGTAAAATGATACACTTTAATTTACAGCACAGTTCTTGCGTAATGTGCCCCTAATTACCCTTTAAGAGAGTCTAATAAGGGTGTAATAAAGGGTCTAATACCGTCCAATACATGATACAAAGTGCAGCTTGTAAGTCTTATTATAGGTGTAGGGTGTGTATAATTTGTTTTCTGGCTCATAAGGAACTTATTATATAAGTTTATGTCTAATTTAATACAAAGTACAGCTTGTTACATCTTATTAGTGTACTGTAAAATAAGATACGAACGTAGGATTGTGGTACTTTATCTATTTCTTCCCACCTCTGTGCCATCATATGTTGTATATACAGTATGAGTGTGTGTGTTTGTGTCCTTGAAGCCTGCGCACGTGGGTGTAAATGTGAGGGTGCGTATTAATGCGAGTATGTGTTTTTCCTCTCTCTCTCTCTCAGAATGAGCAGTCCCATCCGTCTTCTGTGCTCAGTAATGGGGGCTCAGGGTGGCTTACGCTCGGCCCCCTGATCCGTCCTCATTTGGTTGGCATTTTGTTACGGGCCAGACACTCTTCCTGTGACACGGAAAGAAACCCAGACAACACACACCCCCTCCTGCACCC
The DNA here is from genome assembly GCA_027495735.1 of Lutjanus campechanus. NCBI lineage: Eukaryota > Metazoa > Chordata > Actinopteri > Lutjaniformes > Lutjanidae > Lutjanus > Lutjanus campechanus. Next base: position 11,601 of record JAJHUR010008916.1, on the reverse strand, counting down.
TCCACCTGCCATGCTCTCCCTTATTTCTTTTTTCCTTTTCTTTCTCCTTAGTCCTCTCTATCGCTCCGTCTGACAAAAACAAACACACACACAGCCACACACACACACACATTTTCCTCTCTTGTCTGCATCTCAGCTTTCACACCACTACCACAGGATGAGGCAAAATGAGGACAAATTGATATGAGTCCCAAGGAAAGAAGAAGCCGGGGGGTATAAAAAAGGAAAGAAAAAGGTAGCAGCATCCGCCTGCAAGGCAACTGTAAGCATAAATCCACTGATATACTGCTGTGGTGTTCGCTCTGTAAGTGTGCCCATTCCTCATTATGATGCCCATAACGGTCACACAGGAAGAACTTCTAGGACGACCCAATGTCACACCAGCATCAAATGCAGTGGATCGTGCTCTTTGATTTTGAATTCGCCGTCAATATATTTTTCCACTAAAATGATCATTGCAATTGGATTTTAGCTGAGCCAAGAGCGCAGGGGTGCTCCTCCAAGCTTTGTGGCTCTGACTGATGTTTCCATAATGTGTTTTAAAAAAGGCCTCTGCGATACAAATAAAAGCAAATAGAGTCAACCAGAGAGGAGTGATCTGGCTCGTCTGGCCGGGCGGTGTGCCGCAATGCACGGTGAATACCCTGTGGCTTAAAACAGGAGCCGACAGCAAGCTGAGACAAACCTCATCTCAGTTAAAGGCAATTCCCCCCTCATAGTGGCTCTCTAGCCCTGAGCTGCTGGTCCCAAAACAAAGCCAGTCAATCTAATCATGAGAAAAGGTGAGTGGGGAGGGCAGGAGAAAGAAAAGAGATGCAGGAAGGCTGAGAAAGAGCTGTGGATGTGTGCGTCTGTGCATGAGCGAGAGAGTGAGTGGGAGATAGGGCTTTGCATCATCAATCCTATGAACTCGGAGGCCCCTGGCTGGCTCACAGAGGTGTTTGTGTGTCTAAAACCCAGAATCATCCTGTCCGCTGCTCCCACTGTCTGAGAGAAAAACTGTGAGAGATGCTACCTGCTTTTTCTCTGCCCACTTGTAAACCTCACCCTCTGTTTGAGCATTGCAATATGGGCATCTTCATATTTTGCATAGCAGGGGAGACTGGGGGCAATTGTAACATGCTCAATTCCTCCAATTAGAGACAAGTGAAAGGGAGCAGGATCATCTCACCTCAGTAGAAGTTTTCAACAAAAAGCTGAAAAGCTGATTTTTAGGTATGAAAGTTTTTGATGTACAATATTACATTCTTTTCATCTCTACACTGTCAAACCAAACAAGTTTCAAGGTAAACCAAAATGTTCAAGGTAATTTACTGCAATAGATTTTTAAGTTTTGAAAAAGTTTTTACCAACTATTAATGCCCCTAACCATTGTTGCATTTGCTCCCACCAACACTCTGACTTTTTGAATCAAATTTAGTTTAGTAGTCTTGTCCTTGCTATTGAAAATATATTAATAGTATTAATGTTTAGTTCACATAATTATGTTTCTTATATACAAAGATGACTAGTGTCTGTCAAGTAGGCTGTGGGTTATGAAGGAAAATGTAAAAACTGTTTCATTTGCCCCAGGTCTCCCCTCCTTAGTGCTTCTACCCAGGTGTACTTACACAGACCCCTGTTTTCATCCAGTAAATTTTTATGCACCCTTTAAACCCAAAAGCTCACCAGCACATGCACAAAACACACATACATACTGCTCGATTTCCTTTGCAGCGCATGGGAATAAAGGTCCATTGTGTAGGTGTGCGCGGTGAGGTGAGCGCTCTAGTCTAGTCAGCACAACATGGCTTCTCCGAGCTGCTGGATAGCCCTACTGCTGAGCGCTGCAAGTACAGTACATCTCAATTTGTTCTGGGAGGGATCAAATTCTACTGCCTTGCAAATCTTACCAAGCAGCAGGCGAAGCACACAATGAATAAATGGAGAACTGTAGGAAATATAATAGAGCTGTGTTTGAACTACTAGAATCCAATCGAAGCCTGGGTATCTATATCTATAAACTATCTGTGGGGAGTCTGGCCAAGCTGGATGGGAAATAAATCAATGAGATTCAGGATAATTACAGGCTGCATATCAAGCAAAATTGTTTATCATATTCGCATCTCTTTGTAGATGAAAGGGATGTGCTCTGTAAACACTATACTGTATACTGTATAGATGAACAGTAAAAAAAAACATCACTGTCTTCACCATCCAAGATGACAGTTCATACAAATCTGAGCCTTATTAATAATCACAGCCTCCTGATGAATGTTATTAATATTTCATTCAGAAGGCAGAAAAGAATAAAGTCTTTAAAGGCCCAGAGAAAGTTGAAGAGCAGAGGTTGAGAAAGGACAACTCTATCCTAATTACTGTCATCACTCACTCCTACCACTAATGTATCTGATACTCTTTCCCAGAAATAAAAAAAAAAAAAAACCTCATCACTAATAAACGATATCACAAACCTGAGGAGCAGTTTCAACAAAAAAGACATTTTCTTGCTGCTATTTTATCGTATTTTTTTGCTCTTCAATGTGGTCAGAGGTTAAATTAATCACAATTTGTCTGCAGAAAGGAAAGGGCATGTTGACAAACTAGCTGAGTTATAATTACTGATTAGCATTCATGTAAGTAGGTGAGCTGTCTTTGATTTATTGTGGGCAGTTTAGTCTTGAAGGGATTTTGTATTATTTTCATGCAACCAAATACTAGGCTACTCACTTTTAACAAGATTAAAAGAAATTTGGAGACATCTGTATCTTTCCTATTCTTATTCATGAGTGGAACGTCCACAATGAGAGCAAAAATTTGGGGAAATTGAATTTCTAACAACTCCAGCCAAACTTGCACAACATAATGTTATTTTGATAAACTCAAAGGCTATTCCTCAAACCCTTTTCTCTTGTAGAGGTACAACATAAGGTTTGGAAATGCAAACAAAACCATCATGTTGCCTGTACAAGCATTTGCGAGGATCTAAACCAGTGTTATCCTACAGTACTTGAGCGAACACTAAGTAGGTCTATTCTGCAAAACAAGAACAGTGCCTGAGATTTACAGTTATAGCCTCAGGTTTGAGCATTTTATCATCAAGTGATGATGTGCATATTGAAAACCCATTTTACAAGCGAAACATTAAAAGTCACCTAAAGATGGAGATTTCCACCAACTCTTGGTTTTAACATTAGCATTAGGTTGCACCAGGTAGCTGAAATTTGCAAGCTGCAGTCGTCATTTCAACAGTTAAAGTCTGGTCTTCTGCCAGAAATGGAAAGATTGCTGTTGTTTACTTTTGTGTGAAATCTAGGACACATTGTTTCAAAAATGACTGTGAATTTTAGGAGGTAAACCTGCTATGGTTGTCATTAAACTACATTATGTACCATGCAAGAATGGAAAGCTTGACAGGCGTGGCAGCAGTAGGTACAGAGGACGGGGCTTAGCGAACAGTCACTTTTGAGTGTTGAATACAAAACTGAATATTGAATATTGAAACCCTCCTCTCCTGTGCAGATTTTTCTTTTTTTCCCCCCACTTCCTTCACCTTGCTGTAGATCAATAGCTCATCACAAGGCCCATTAGCAGAGAGGATGAATCTAATGGGGTGGTGAGATGAGAAAGAGTTGGTTTAATCCAGAGCTGTAAAGCCTGATTCTAATTGTTAGTTGTAAAGAAGTAGGATGGGTTAGCGGTTGTTTTTGAAATAGGGTACAAATTAACACTGATTAATCCCCTCAACAGCTTTTGTGATTAACTTTAGATTCACATATGTTCTTGTCAATGTGTTGAATTGGAAAGAAAAGGATGGCTGTGAGCATGAAGGCGGCATTTTGATCAAGACAGAACTAGACTCCTATCTTTGTAATATTAGTGTTTCATTTTGTTGTATGAAGCTGGTAATCAATCTTCAGGGGAGTAAATGTGTGTTTTTTTAGTTATGTTTAACTCTCACTTATAAGAGCCATTAATACCAGAGTTTTACAAAACATGGTGATTGCTTTCCTGGACCCTGTAATGATCGTGAAGTAAAACAGGTGCCCAGTCATTACACTTCCTCATTTGCCATTGTTTTCTAGTTAAAGGTAATCAATTTTCTTATGAGCATGAATCCCTTAAGTGTTTCACTGCAATGTTGAGTGCTTTCATTAATCAAACAGACAAACCATACCTTGGAGGGATGCTCGGTCCTCTGCTGTAAATTCTGAAAACGGCAGTAAAAACAAAAATCTTCCCAATGTGTAAAAATGAAAGATGTTACAGCAGCAGAAGAGGCAATAATAAGAGTAACTCCCTCTGTCTTGTTTTCTCTCTCACCTAAATCCATCTCCACCGCCGCTGCCTCTCTACTATCTGTCGACTTCTCCCTTTCTCTAACTTTCTTTTCTCTCTCTCATCTCCTCCCTTCCTGTGGCTCATGAAGGGCTTCATTTGTCATCCAGCAGGTGATGAGTGCAATGTTTTTCACCCTGACCTCTACTCTGTCACTAATGAGATATCAGCTATGCTGCTTCATGCTCACACAACCAAGACTGAGGCCCGGGTCAAATGATATTTGAAAACACTTTTCCAGTTTGTTTAAGCCTTCTTGGGTACCAGATGTGATGGATTTTCCACATGGGAGCCTGTAATGAACGGCAAACATTTAAGGCTGTCACCCAGACAATAAAGCATATGAAGGGAAATTAGTTTGCATGTCTGTAATTGACAACTTACCTGCTGAAAATGAATATGAGTAAAGCTGCTGTGCCTGATAGCATCCCTCACTGTGTACTAAAAACATGTTCCAGTCAGCTGGTTGATGTTTTTTCCAAATATTTTTAACATATCACTGTCACAGGAGAGTGTTCCCACCTGCTTCAAGACAGCCACCATCGTCCCTGTGCCTAAAAGGTCTGCATTGTCTAGTCCAGGGATACTCAGCTTGCTTTGTCTGGGGGCCACTTTCACAAAAAGACAGGGGCCAGTTAATGAACAAATTAATTAAAATAATGTTATTTATCAGATAAAATGAAATTACATTAAAAGGCCCATAACTCATTAACTTATTAACTAAATTTACTTGGTGCAAGGATTGACGGATAAATCAAATATTTTTACTGCATTTAATAACTGCAACTGTCTTAGTTATAAATGCTTTAGTCACATCTGAAAGAGTTTGTACAACATTAAACATAACTGGAACCTCTTTCATCATTCAATCACTGAAATGTTGGAATGATTCATATGTATAAACCGCTTCTAAAGAGACAGAATCAATAGCATGTTTAAGATTTTTAGTGTGAAAATACACATTTTATTTGATTAGAATTATCCTATTTTCTGTGTGACTTTTGCTCCTCTTCAGCAAACAGCTGTCTACCCCTGCATAGGTGATGCAACTCACATGACATTAAACATGTGGTTAATGTTGAAAAATGTTCACAATTCAGGCATAAAAACTATTTGTGTAGGTTTGGGCAACAAAAATACTTGGTTAGTTTTAGGAAAAGATTGGTTGGGTGGCTTGGGTTAAAATAAGTATGCTATGTACACCATTTGCTGGAACTCGTGTACATAATGAAACTTAAGTAACTTAAAACTTCTTGACAAATCATCCATGATGACTCGAACCCCAGACTCATAGATGAAAGTCCTGTACTGGGGCCAGATTTGAGTTGAGATTCACTGGTCTAGTTCACTGGTCTAGTTTAAATGATTACCATCACCCCAGTCTGATGAAGTGCCTGCCAGCCTGGACCTTCACCAGTTTGCATTCAGAACCAACACGTCCACAGAGGATGCCATCTTCACTGCCCTCCACACAGTTTTCACCAACCTTGAGGAAAACAATACCTACATCAGAATGCTGTTTGTTGATTTCAGCTCAGCATTCAACACAATCTCTCCTATGAAACTGAGTGGCAAACTCAGCACTCTGGGCTTTTGAGTATGATACTCTGCTAGTGAATATTGGACTTCCTCACAAAAAGACCCCAGACAGTCCAGATTGGCGGTCTCACCTCTTCCAGTCTAGGACTCAGCAGTGGCGTCCTACAGAGCTGTGTGCTCAGCCTCCTCCAGTTCACACTGTATACCCATGACTGCAACCCCCGACACTGAGAAACTCTGTTTTGAAGTTTGCAGAGGTGAGGTGCCTGTGCAGAGCCCGGAGGATACTAAAATACAATTACCACCCAGCCACAGCCTGTTCACCTTGCTGCCGTGGCATCTTTTATCTGCAAGCTGTGAGACTTAGGTTCATCCACCTCACTCCATGAAGATTTATATTTTTATTTGCTCTGTGCTATTACCTTGTGTGTAGCATAAAGAGACCACAAATGTAAATTTCATCATAGAACCTTATGTTGTACAATGACTTACATTTCTAGCTATGTGTTGAGCTAAACAGGGTAATCTAACACATGGGCAAACACTGCTTGGTTCAGGTTTGAATGCATCACAGCAACAGCATTATACACATATAAGAGTTTGGGATTCATGAAACAGCAGCGACATCAGTCTGAGAACATGCATCATCAATCTACCACCTACACTGATCGCACATCTCTCACACCTCTCCTGTCCCCCGCCATCAGAGTCTGGAAATGTGCGTCTCTAAGTCAAAAAACTTCCATAGAGCCTGCACAGTCAGACGTCTTCTTCTAGCGTCATGACAAGCACGATGTCTTTTGTTAAAATTCTTTTCTAACCTGCCACCGTCAGTCTTTGTGGTTTTAGTCATTCATTCTGTGCTTGACCGGTCACAGCAAAAAACCAAGCAGCAGGATAGCGGATGCTGTAATGGAATGAAAAATGAATAGCAGCGCCTTGGGGAAATTAAAAAGCACCTTTTACACTTTTTAGTGTTGGGACATTAGGTGTTGGTGGAACCTTAGCTTGAACTTATAAACATTCAAAGACTTTCTAATAATGAAGAAATCTTCCAATAAGACTACAGGCACATTTAAACCAACAAGGCCTCCACTGTCCTTTCATAGATCATGCAAAAAGCCATCTTTTACTGGCACAAACAAACTCATAAATATCTGAAAAAATAATGTAGATCAATGATAGGGGACTTTGGGAAACTATAAGATGAAATCCAACCTCCAAAAAGGCTGGACCACAAACGCTCCTCGTTCTTCGCTGAAACAGGATTTATGTTTATGTCAAGAATGTCATAAAACATCAGTAAAATGACTAAATACGTTAAGTACTAATCCTAAGTGCACTTAATTCCATACTTACACTATAATACATTTCAAAAGGAGATAGAAGAAGTGCTTTTTACTTCACTATATTTATGCAACATCTATTAGGTTACAGGTTACTTTGTACACTGTGTGTACATGTGTGTGTGGGTGTTTGTACATTTGTACTTTTACTTAAACCTTTAAAAAAAAAGCACAGATTTGAAGTTGTGTTTGAGTCTACCTGTTTATTTAATATAGGTCAAATATTCCGTCTTTTTTTAGGACAAACTTTTGACTCAGAAGATGACACTTAAGAGTTGTATGAAGTCGGGACCTTTGCATTACAGTATATGGCAGTGACCTCTGTCCTGCTAAAAAAAAATTCCATATATCGCCAAGGCAGACTATGTTAAATTTAAATTTAAAGACGGTACTGCTACATAGGAATAATGTTCTGTATATATGTTGTATTTCAAAGCTCAACTGGTGGTAAAATAAGTGATATTTAGGGAGGAGTTGGTTCTGGTTAGCTGACTGCTGGAAGTATCAAATGACATCACATTTACAGGCTCAAATAAACAAAGAGCATGAAGTATGTAATCAGCTATTTTTCACCACTGGCAATAAGCAGGATTTAGTTACAGCTGAGCGCACTAAGTATACAATAAGCTTTGTTTAGACAAGAGCTGGCTGAGCTGCAGTACATATTTCCAGACCTTGACCCAAGACTTGAGTTTACAAGCTTTACTGTCAACTTGTGATTTTTGGGCCTGAAACTGTTGGCTCTGCCTGGTAATAGCCTTGGAAAGATGAAAACAGTCTTCATCTCATGTTGGTTACTGTTTAAAGGAATAATTTTATATTTTGGGAGATGCTTATTAGCTTTCTCGCTGAGATTTAAATGAGAAGGTTGAGTTGTATTCTCCATTTTAGCTAAATATGAAGCTGCAGCCATTTAGCTTAGCATGAAGACTGAAAACAGAGGAAAACAGCTCCCCTGGCTCTGCTTTAAAGTAACAAGACCAAAATCTCTGTCCTTTATACATGTTGGGTTTTGTAAGGAAATAAATTGTCATCATAAATGAGCTTTGAAGGTTCTGGTTGGCAGATGTTTTACCTTTGGACAGAGCCGCATAAGTCCCACTGTTTCCACACTTTGTGTGAAGCTAAGCTAATTGGCTGCTGGCTGTAGCTTCATATTTACTGACCAGACATGAGCCCAACTACACACTGTATGTGTGTGTGGTGATGGAGACATGTGCCTGTTTTTCTTGAGGGGCCACAATGTTTGAATAGCTGATGTTTTATTGTGGATTTTTGTTTATAATGTTGTATTTGTTGCATTTTCATATGTTGTGATTGGCTGGTACCTTGGGCAGGTCTCTCTTCTAAAAGTGATGTTCAATCTCATTGGGACATCCTGGTTAAATAAAGGTAAAATTAAAAAAAAAAAAGTTCCAAGAACGTTCTGAGAACGTCCCTGCTGGTATAAAGGACGCTGCCTCGTATCATTCCCTGAATTTTCCCAGATGGTAATGGGAGTAGGTTTGGGGGAAGTTATGTCAAGTACATTCAGGGAACATTCAGGACATTCTAGGAATGTTTAGGAGACTGTTACTAAGCACGTTCCCTCCAGATGTCTACTCTCTACACTATGTTCCCACAACAGTTGCAGAATCTTTAGTAAGAAGAACCTTTAGGGGACCGACCTATAAAGCCTACATTATTTTTGGATTTTCCTCTACAGAAAAATTAGTTTTCATATCATCTTTCTTCATTGACACTTTGGTTCTGTAGTGTTACTGTTATGTTATTGTAATGGAATGACTGGCAAAGACACAGATGTAGAGTATTTTGTTAAAAAAAATATTGTAATGAGTCTGTCAGGGGGCCAAATGGGAAAGTTCTGTTTATGTCCCAAATGTCCTCTTTGTAATGTTCCAATGGGACCATAAAATAACCAATATGGCACTTCACCTTAAAGTTGTACAGAAGACTTTGGGGAACTGCAGAACTTACGTAACATAAAAGTGGACATGTGAGGAGAGTCCAAAATGTCCTGTAAAGGTTCAGGCATCAACTTTAGAGAACTTTAATGTTACACAAGAATGTGAAAGATATTACATTATTTGCTTAATTTTTTATTTTATTTGATATGTTTCACATTAGATACATTCTATTTGTCCTAAATTACTCTACTGTGTCATTTTTAGATTTGATTTGCAAATGATCACTGTGATTTATTGTCTTTAAAATTCGTAATTTTTGTAATATTATTCAGTAGTGTCCCCAGACGTCTGCCAGCTCACCTTCATGTTTTAAAATTCAAGGTTAAACAGACAGAAGCAGCGGAGTGTCCAGACTTTTCTGACTGGGGCGGCCCCAAGTGGGGCGCTGTGCTACCCCAGCGTAAGTCAAATACATGTGGGAACATCATTGATTTACCATTTTATATATCTGCTTTAATAACTATTTACATTACAGTACTACATGTCCATAGTATCTATACATTTTTGGTTTGAACATTTATTTAAAAAAATAAGTAACCCTACCAACAGAGTGGTGCCATACATAATACAAAGCTTCAATACTTTATTCTTTAAATCCTAAAAAGGAAATTGTACCTCTGTTGTACCTCTTTGGTTGTTAAACTCCTAAATTCATTCTCAGCAGTTTTTGTGTATGTTTCTTTTATGAGTAGCACAAAGGGAACTACAACTAACATCCATTATATAACCCTGTGTTATTATGGATATTATAGAGACTGTCGTCGAACTGCATGTGACAAGTTTTACAATACAACTCTGACACATAAAACAGATTCTGTTCTTTCCACAGCTGGTGAGATTAAACTAGATTACCAACTGTTTTTTGACATGACATGTTCTCTGCTGAACGCCTGTTACATCATATCCAGTGGCTTAGAAAACATCACACTGGTTGTATATAAGGGAACGTGTGCTGCCCAGATAACATTCAGCCATTTCTCAAACGTGTTCAGAATGAGTAGTTCAGTGGCTCAGATAGTGCTGCTATTCTTCCTGTCATCAGGGATGGCTCAAACCCCTGATCCATCCATTGCTGCTATATGGAATGAATTAAAAATGCAGAAAGATATGGTGCATGACCCGGGGACCACGGTGGTGGAGCAGAGGGTAGAGCTGAGGGGTCTGCAGACCAGAGTGAGAGACACCGAGGTTCAGGCGGGGGAAGACAGGACTGAAGTTTTGCTCCTGACAAGTGAACAGGGGAAGATGTCGAAGAAGGTGGAGGAATAAAGAGCAGAGCTGGTGGCCAACAAAAACGAAATGGCTGGAATGGAGAAGGAAAATGTAGTTATGCTGAGTTGAAGCCTCAAAACCTCTAAGAAACTATAGTAAGGGTTTAAAGCGATGGGAAGCTATACACTTCAGTTTACAGTACAGTTGTATATGAGGGGCCGTACAAGACTTAATTCATTCTGGTCCTCTCACATACATATATTTTCTCTCATACTCACATACATTCTCCTTTCACACACATATATTCTCCTTGCACACACATACATTCTCCTTTCACGTACATATATTGTCACTCTTACACACACATATATTCTCCTTGCACACACATACATTCTCCTTTCACATACATATATTTTCACTCTTGCACGTACATACATTCTCCTTTCACATGCATACATTCTCCTAAATAAATATATGTATA
>JAJHUR010008762.1:23655-34225 GCA_027495735.1 Lutjanus campechanus | reverse complement strand
CGCAGTCTCCAACCTCACCACTAGATGTCACTAAATCCCACACACTGGTCCTTTAATCTGAGGCACTTTTAGGACTTTTTATCTGTGTTTATTTAAATGTTGAGAATGAAAATCAATTTTTGACCTTGTAAAAAGTAGTTTGACAAAATCAGCAACTGTTAAATTAGTGTGTTACTAGTATGTTGTTTTAACCCTTTTAATGCTGATCTCTGGCTTAAATGGTCTGTTGCAAACAGAAAACACTGCAGGCCTGTACACATGAGTATACTGTGGTCATAAACTGACCTGCACACACAAACACACACACACACTTCACATACATGCACATCTCTCATTAATTTGGCTTATTATGAGGTATGTTTGCCAAGCTTTTCTAGTGTAATTAAATAAATTAGTGGTGAGAGAAATTTGACATTATGAGTCAGTTTGAAGGAAATTATGACATCAAAAGAAAAGAGAAAGACCTTGTGTGTGTGTGTGTGTGTGCCATGGGTGTAACAGGAGGTATGCCAGTTAAAATGCCACAAGAATCCAAGTTTCCAAAGAAAAGCGACTGAGGCAGGGTTCTGGGATGTGGAGACTGGGAGGAGCTTCCACAGCGACTGGGAGACTGGGAGCTTTCCAGCACGGAGGGACAGATGTGTTCGAGTCTGCAGGACGGCTGCACATACGCAGCTGTTCCAGACAGTACACGCTGGAGTCCAACGCTCCACGAAACTTTTTCCAGTCTTTGGTTTGGATTCAAACAAGTGGCTGGAAAAAAAAAAAAAACATGACCCCTGCAGAAAGTGTTTATCCTTGTTTTGACCTCTCCCCTCCTATTTTCTGTCCTTAAATAGCTATGCGCTAGGAAGTGTTGGGCAAGTTACTCAGGAAAAGTAATAAGTTACTTTAGATTAATTACCCCTTTAAAAAGTAATAGTGTAACTTTACTTATTGCCTGGTATCAGTAATCATACATTGCGGTTAATCTGTGGGGTGGGGCGAGTCATAAAGATTAACATTCTGATTAATAGTGGATGGGTTGCCGGTGGGACAGAGGGTGCATCTCCCCACAGAGAAGCTGTGTGAGCTTTTACGCACAACAAGACAGCAGCATAACTTCTTTGATTATTTTAATTCTGTTTCCTCTGGAGAGTTTCCTCTTTCTTGTCTAGTTTATAACTGCAGTTTTTAGTTTTGCTGCAGTGAAATGACACAGCAGACGCCGTATTCTTTAGTAAATTGTTAAAGAAAACACTTAGACATCAATACAATACAAAATAAAGAAATCACCTGGAAAGCTCACAATGCTGGATGTAATTTAAAGGGTCATATAGAATACACAGATGTGTGTAGAGGTGCAGGTGAGGGTTTCTAGATTGGAGAATATAATACGTTGGGTGGGTGGAGGGTGGCTGATATATGTAGACGTGTGCAACCTCAAGTAAACTCAGAGCCCATCTGCACATCACTACTACCTATGGCAAAAAATACACGGTAACACACCATTATTTTGATTAGTAACTGTAATATAATAACTGTTTTGAAAATTGGAAACTCTTACTCTATTTGTTACTGGGTAAACACATTACTGTTCAACTCTGGTGCAGGGCTTGTCTGTATTAAAAAGAAGACTTTTAATGATGATTGAACAGTTGTTGCTGGGAGACCTGTAAAAGTGACATAAATACACATAGTACATTAGTATGGTATATAATAGCATTATATATATAAATGATAAATGCTAGTAAACTAGCTAGCTAAGTAGCTAGCGAATAAGCATAAATCAGGAAGTTAGCATCTAATAACTAATGTTAGCAAAATGCTAGTTAGGTGATGTTTCACTAACATTGCTAACTTAAGATATGACTCTATGTTGTTTTACAGAATCACTATATTACCATCTTCAAAATTTGTCTTTCTTACATACATGAGCCGAGTGCAAAGTATATTTAAGTAAAAACAGGAAAGAAGAAAGTGTCTTTGTCTTATAGGATATTAAATAAGTATTTTGGTGTTTTGGTCTAATCATCAAACAATAAAAACAATCTGAGAACGTCACCTTCGGGTTTAGAGAATTGTGATGCAAATTTTTCAGTGTTTCTCACATTTGATAAACCAGATGATTCATTGAGAAAACAGCTGATTATGAAACTAAGTTGCAGCCCTTCATCAACTGTTTATTTAAGCACCCACTCAATCATAATAATCATACATATTACAGGACTGAAGTGAAGATTTTTCACTCTCAGTACATCAGTACAAAAACATGTGGATGACGCAATCAAATTTCCAACTAAGCACAGATCTCTCACACCTGCACAATGCTTCTGTCTGGGACTCAACTAACTCACATCTGTCACAGCTCTTTTAACTTAAAACATTTCAGAGGAACTATGGGTTTATTTTTAGTTTATGTCCGAGAAGCTGGCTGCATGCCTTATTAGCCTGCAAGACATTACACAATAAGGTTCTTGTTTCTTTTTCCGCTGTAATTTCAATGCCATGCAATGATTTTCATTCACCTGAACATTTGTTGCAAAAAAGTAGATGAGAGGGAACACAAAGCGGCCTTTCAGAACCAGGAGGTGCCGGGTGGTGCTGCTTCAGGGAGGTGGCTGGACTGGACAGAGGTGCCTCAGTTCAGGGAGGGATGATGAACACAAACATACAGTACGTTAAAGACCAACAGTGATACAGGATATATTTAGATTTAATCTGTTTATGTATACTCTGCACCGGTGTGAAATATCTTCTCTGACCAGTTTTAAGTCCCAAACTTATTAATGTTTGGCTTCAGCAGCCTCACTGTGAAACATTGTTCAGTTTAAAGGGGATCTCCGCTGAAGCCTTTTACCGGTTTTGGAGACTACTGCTGCATATGTGCAAAAAAGTTGCATCAACACTCTTGTTGCTCCAGAAAGAGCTGATAAAAGTCTGACAAACTGCCTCAAGCGATGTCACTCAAGTTGGTACTGAGGACTACAAGTTTGAACATTTAAAAAAAAGTAAATCTAGAGGTGGTGAGTTAGAAAGACGTGAGCTTACCAGACCTCTGTAGCCCGCTCCTCCTCTCCGACTAACAGCTCAAAGCTCCATTAGCCGCTACAAGCATAACACAACTGAATCTCCAAAATTAACCGTCAGCTGTTGAGTTGCATTGTGGGTAATGTAGGTGCCAAGTTTTGACAAGGAGGAAGAATATGTCAATTAAAAAAGGAGTGGGGTGCTAAATTGGTGAAGTCATTTTTTAAAACTGTGATTTTTTTTAACTTGCTTCCTTGCTGAGATTTTTGCACAGTAAGCCTGAATATGTAGCTCAGCATTAAGCATACTCAGCAACCTTGAAACCTCAAAAATAGGGAGGACTTGGATACACAAAAAAACTGAGTTTCCGAGACTTTGTTTCCTACATTGTGGTGACTTTTAAAAAATGAAAATAACAAAGGAAGTACACTGCAACAGCATGTTTTAGGTTGAACACTCCTCCCCTCAAAAGAAAACTGGCACAACAGATTGTACAAAATGCACGCCCTTTACCTTTAAAACTTTCCTTAAGAAACTGGATTTCAGTGTCCAGGTGCAGTTGGTGGAGCAACAGAGAAAACAGGTAAAGGATAATGTACAGTGAGCAGATCATTATCGTGAAAAAAAAAAAACAACCTCACAGGGTCTTGAATCACCCTGGAGGGGTTTATTTCACAGTAATGATTATTATAATAATTACCTCCTAAAATAAATCAATAAACTGACACATTGATTTAAAAATGATTTTATTGTTCCTCCAGAGTCTATGATCGGAACTGTGTCCATAGCAACATTCTGCTATAAAGAAATAACAGATCTTAGATTACTGCAATTGATCAATCAGAATAGACATTTAATAAAGCCATTTATTAAATTTTAGTATCTTGAGGCACAAAGCCAGGCTAGCTGTTTCTCCTGTTTCCTGTCTTTATGCTAAACTATTAGCTAATTTGCTGCTGGCTGCTTCTACATATTAAGAGTATATTGATCTGTCTTCTCGTTTAAGTCAAGGAAAAAAACTAAATAAGTTTGTTTCTCAATGTTGAACAAATCCTCTAAATTCACTCATCTTGAAAAAACTTTTAAATTAACTTTTGATATTTCGTTCGATCAGCTGTTTCTCACACTAAACACTGACAGACATTTCAGATTAACCTTAAATGTGTGTTTTACAGTGCAAAAAGCATCCAGACTGGAATTTAAGACAATCTTGGCACACTAAACCCATAGTGATCATAATAAAATCTATACAACATAAATCATTGCAGAGATGGACCACATCAGGTTTTCAGTAAACATAATCGTCTGCTTCATGTTGGTCTAACTCAGCAGCTCTGCGTTAGCCAACAACATACATTATGTAAGAAACACTGAAATGCTCTTCTTTCCTTAAATACACACTGCAGAGCGGCTGCTTTGTGCTCGAGGGAGACAGTGGAACAAGGTCTGGTGTTTCTAAACTGGGCCAGCGTGTTGTTTGACTGAACAGCACAAAGTTTCCTCTGAGCACCGGACGTCCTTCCCTCCTCCTCTCCTAAATGGCATTTTGGATCTGGTAGAAATTACAGCCGGAGTAACTGTTGTCATGGAGCTGAGAGGGAGGTCAACAAGAATGCAAACAAGCAGGCAAACAGTCCTGATGCTGAACATGAAAAAAACCTCGACCACTCTGAAGTAAATACTTCAGGGGCCCGATTACAGAAACTGCCTGACTTGAGGATCATATATTAAAGTCTGTGTGAAGGAAAAAGGGAGTCAAACATATACATGTTAGAAATTAGTTGCTACTGTAGTGGTTAATTGTTGAGTTTGACTATTAAAATGTTTTTTGTGATTTCTGTGTTGGCTCTGTGATGTCAAACGCCACCGTCTTCTGATTTTAAGACAAAATATTGGTGAACATTTTTACCCAGTGAAACATTTTTTCACTTGAGGACATGATTCTAAGATTAGTAGGTTTTACTGAGACCAGAGTGGTGTTGAGAGACTAGTTAAGAGTTGTAATGTATGCGCATTGTGCATGGTGTAATCCCACCAAAAATCCCCAGTCCTTCAAACTGTAACTGTAATCTGACTACTTTTTTCTGTAACTGTAATGCAATAGTTACCTTTTTTGGTATTTGTTACATAATCTATTTACATGTAATCTGTTATTCCCCAAACCTGGATTGAGTATTTAGGATTTCCTACCTTAAGATAAGAAGACAGGATCCCTAAAGTTAATTTAGGATTTGCTTCTCTAATTGCATCTTGTAAAAAATCGAATCTTAGACTTTTCATATCCTAAGACAGTTTCTGTAACAGCCCCTCGTCTTACTTACGTTACACTCGAAGTGACGTCTTCTTTTCTTCCCAGAAGAAATTCAGCAGAGACTGTATTAACATGGCCTTCATCAAATTTGGAAAATATAATTTGAGGGTGTGATCATGAAAAAGCTGGAAAACACGACTCAGAATGTTGTGAATGTGTTTTTGCATCCCCCCAAAAAAACACACTTCTACTTTTGTACAAAACAGAAAAAAGACAAGAAACAGGTCTGACTTTTATTTATTCGCTTCCTTCCAAACTGTGATCTCAAAATGCATGAGTGCAATATACATGTATAGCATAAGATACAATCAGCAGATAAATATAAAATTCAGTAAAATAGTACTCTAGTCATGTAAACTGGGTCTTAAATCTATGACACAAGTGGTACAAATCACTACATGCCTGCCTGTTTACCTAAAACACCACGTTTGAGTGCGTCTTATTTTCATTACAAATGCACACTAGCTTTGCTCAGCACTAGTTTGAGGTCAAAGGTGACACGTGGGAGGGGTGGAGGTGATGAGGGAAGTGTTGGCAAGAAGCTAAATCCATACAGGACATCTGTAACAGGTTCACACGGCAGTCCGGACGTACGGTCCAAGAGTTTTCCATGACTGAGTTTGAGCACTTCTAAGGCTGTTCTTCTCTCTCTCTCTTTTTTTTTGTCTTGAATGTGAAAGAGGACAACAGCCTGCTTAGTTTCCACTTTCTGAAAACCACCATCTGATTCAATGAATGTGTGAAACTTGGAAAATACATTCTGCTATATTCCTGGGATGTGATGCAATGGTAAAAATTCCATAATATTCCAGGAATTCCATAACCAGTAAGAACACTGTCTGTAGTAATTGCACTATGTGGGCTAGGAGGACTGCGGTAACTGAGCACTACTTCAGCTCTAAAACATCTTATAGGAATATATAGGTTAAGTATAAATAAAAGCACATTAGAGAGCAAAATCTTCATGACAAATAAATCAAACATTTAAAAAAATGGATGAGTGTTTTGCACAGATGAAAATAGGACATGCTTATGGTACAAAAGATTTCCTCGCTTGCTAGATTAGTGTCTAAAACCTGCACATGAAGGCAGCAAAGTCACAACATTACTGTGCATTCACACTAAAAGCAACGTGATCGACAGGTTACCAGAGTGACCAGTGAGATTTGGCTTAAGTATCGACCAGTCAGCAAACTTCTCTTATGGGAAAACGGAGCCATAACTGAACTTTTTATTGAGCTTGGCGAATAAATACCACTTTATCCCTCTGCCAGTTTGAGTGTGTGCGTGTGTTTTCATGTACCATAGCTTTTATTAGCAAGTGTGAACTGGTTTAGCACATTATAACACACATTTTAAACTTTCCCACTCCTTTATAAACTTTTATTTGGACGACTGCAGGGTAAAAAAAAACGATGGCCAAACTATCCTTAGGGAGCAGCTGCAGCCATACTTAGAGTTAGTGGTCATTTTATTTGGTGTTTCCTGCCTTTTTTTTAAGTTTTACATTATTGTGGCTAGCTAGCTAGCCATGGTAACAAAATATTGTGCTATTATGAAAGGCCACACCAAAGAAGGTGACTACATGATTTGCTGAAATAGGTAAAGGTAAGCCAGCGGTGTATCCACAACATCAAGGTGTGTTGTAATACACTTTGATTTTTACCATCCGCCTTGGTTTTTCCTGTCTACAGTCCCACTTCATCTCAGGCACCCTGTCTCCAAGAAATTATATTTGCATATTACTAAATAATTACATTGTGGTGATGACGTAATTCCTGCCTGAATTTTGTTCACAGACGTTTCTTTGAAATATTTATATAATCACTGGATTCGCAAGGAAGCGGTTGGGGTGGATGGCGGGTGTACAAAGTGCAGGACTTTACCACCACAGTCTGGGGTTTGAGTCCAGTCTCCTTTGGTCCTCTTTGGTTAAGGTTAGGGAAATAGCGTCATTTCAGTTAAATATTAATAAATAAATCTCATGTCTCAAGTCACTGCTGACATCTGAATAATGCTATAGTCACTACGACTCGGTGGTTTACTGCAAGACTATTTTATCAGAAAACAAATGAAACTGGTTGTCAGTGAAGAGTTTACTGATACATTCAGTATCAACGTTTTTGCAACTTGCCAGATATGCTAATTAAGAACATTTCTTTACTATGTTAAAAACATATTTCCACCTGTGTTACGTTTCCCCCAAAGCATATTTGCTGTTGCAAATTAGTCGTATATAAACGGAATTTCTACGAGACAGGGCTGAGCTCAGAGGGTGGCATTAATCCAGCTGAAACTTCTGCACTTCAGCCGTTTAATTACATCAGTAACGGCTTAGCTGGTTGGCTAACATCTGTCTAACATTTGGCTAAATGCATCTCAAACAGCAATCAAAGTCCCAACTGAATTTTCATCCGAATCAAACCATATTTCATGGTCACATTTATATTAAACTTGATGATTGCTGTTGCGCCCAAAACGCCAACAGTAACTATGTGTAAATAGGGTTGTCAATTGTACAGACACGTATCTAAGCACTGCACTGACCGCTTTGGGTTGTTGCTGCAATATGTCAAGGTCGCTGCCATATTGGTCCTGGCTAGACTTGATTCATCTAGATTGTTTGGGGGTGAGTGGCAGAGTTTTGGATAAATAAGCCGTAGAGGTGTCTGCCTTCTCTCCAGTATAAAAGGACCAAGTGGCACTTGGCTACTGGTGCTCAAAGCATCAAAAAATACATCTGAAAAAGTCTAAACCAACATCTCTTTCCCAAAACCTGGTTACTCAAGATAATCCACAGACCGTACTGTGAGCAGTTTCATGTAGGAACTACTTTCTCTCTAGTAGAAAAGAAAGTAGTTCCGGTAGAATCTGCTGCAGAAAGAAAGTAGTTCCCACATGAAGCTGCTCACAACAAGGTCCGTTGGCTACATATATGGCAGCGACAGGACGTATGTTGCAAAGGCCAATGTGCTGTCTACGTACATATGTCTATGATCAGTTGTGGTCAGAATTGTGTAACCTTTCAAACAGGCTGATTTCAGTGTGAATGCACAGTCAGAGAGATCACACACACACACACAGTCTGTGAGATTCAGTCCCACCTCATTCTTCATTTAGTGGACAGGGGGTGTGTGTTTGGCAAGACATTAAAGAGATTCAACCGTAGTCAGAAAGAGGAGAGGGAGCTTTTCTAGTGGGGGTGGGGGGAACACCAGCACACAGGCGGTGAGATAATGTCTTAACAAGCCACTAGAGATAATTACAAGAACATACTGTGGTCATTTTAAAGACGGGTGTTTGATAAATCTAGACGTGGATGTCTGTAGTCATGGCAGTGTGGTCCTTCTGCAGAGTGATGATGAGAATGATTCATTCAGAGCGGTGACTGGTCTCCGCTGTGGTTTACCAGTTGTCCAAGAAGTCGAATCCGGTCTTCAGGATGCTGCTGCTTGTGTTGAACTGTGGGGGGTTGGAAGACAAAGTGAGACAGTGTTAAACACTGTCAAAGGCTGGAGAAAGTTCAGCACATTGTCACCAGCTGTTAGAAACAACCGGTACCTGATTTTTCTGTCTCTTGTACTCCATATGACATGACATGAAGAATTGATATTGGACTAATGTAATTACTTATTTTACTAGATTTATCCACACTTGTCAACAATCCCGTTTTTCCCAAGAGACTCCTGATTTTCATTACCCTCTCCCTATTTCCTCCAGGATCACAATTCTCCTGTATTTCTCCTGATTTATGACAATTTTATTTAACCTTTTTCCACGATCACAACCTGCTTCTTGCACTTGCGTGTATAAGCCCTTCAGCTCCACCTGGACAACACAGCTACATAAAACCAGACTAAGAAGAATTCCTCTTAAGTAAAGTTTTAAAGGAAAGGGACATGCATTTTGTAAAATCTGGCTCATCGATTTTCTTTCAGGCGCAGGGTACCCTAGTGAATGTTTATGTTTATGCCAGAGATTTACACAGGTTCATGACAGAGAATTATTCTCTGCTCTTTCTTTCATTATTTAAAAATGACTAAAATGCAGGAAGCAAAGTCTCTGAAACTTTGATTATTTGGTATCAAAATCGTCCCTGTATTTTTTAAAGTCTCAAGGTTGGCAAGTATGGATTTATCTTTATCTTGGACTTCTTTATTGGACTGATTGTATCCGCATTGGCTGTTTTCTTGTTATAACTTTCTTCTCATTTCTATATTTGTCTTCGTCCTACCACCAGCTAATTTTTGTTGCTACTGAAGGTGATGGAATCTCTTTTTTTAAACTGCATCACTCAAGCTTTCTCTCATGTGTTTTCCCCCCACAGACTAAAGTTTTCTGTGGAGCTTTACTTGTCTGGTCAGGATGCTTTCATTTTTTTTTAACCTTCTTGGTTTGGTTTGTTTAGGCTGGTGTGAAAACTGTGAATCAAACTCTGGTGCAGACTAAACAACCCGGACAGAGACTTGAGAGGTTGGGTTGCTTCGGTTCCAGTTGGACTGCGTTGTGGTTCAGCTGCGGTACGAAAGCAAAACAGACCAGCCTCAGGACTTATGTGATTTTGGCAGGAATTCAAAAGCCTAACTACCATTAAATCCACGTTCTGATCATGAAGAAATGTAGAGAATCTGTAACATGTATGGCTGTAGCATGTGAAAGCTGGGATTTGGGGAGTAAAAAGGAGTTAACCTCTTGGTGTGTTTTGGCAGTTATTCAATAACAACTGAACGCACAATACATAAATTCTGCAGCTATGGGATCTCTCTCACATTAAAACAATAACAAAAAAACTTAGTTTGATGACGTGGTGAGAATGGCATGGGAACATGGGAGTTGTTTCCTCGACTATTGAACAAACATCACAGCTGATGAAAATCTATCTGACATGACTCAGGCAGAAGTTATGTTCACAGATGATTTAATGTATTAGGTTTTAGTTGCTAAGTTTTTACATTTAGTCACATTTGGTGACTTCCTTCCTCATATATCCAACATATCCAAAGTATCCTGAGTTTTCCCACAGCTGGCAGGAAACACCACGTTATTCTGAATAAATTACGCATTTCTCTGCTTTTGAACATAGAAACATTTGGGATAATGTAAATACACAAAATATATGACACAGGTCTCTCATCTGTAAAAACTGGAATTGTTGCATATTCTTGCTTTGAGTGAAACATAAAGGCCAAATAATAACCATAATTCTTAATATAACAGCACCAGATTCAGTAAAGCACTGTGTGACTTCAC
>JAJHUR010008762.1:10527-23624 GCA_027495735.1 Lutjanus campechanus | reverse complement strand
AAGCAGCAACTGGGTCAAGAACCATTGTTATTGTTTGCCTATAAATAGAGGCTTAAACAAACATGCTGAACTTGGATTTTAAAGCACGATGCATCTCTGGCTAAATCTTGATACCACAGCAGGTGTTTGCCTTTTATTTTCTCTACAGACACGGAACCTGATTTTGCTTTGAATCCATCATTGATGCATTTCATAACATCTGTGTGTGAGTTCTGAACTCACCTGAGCAAAGGTGGGACTAGCGGGTGAACCGTCTTCCTCCTTCTCTTTCTGCACGCTGGCGGGCTGGTTGGAGGGCTTGGACAACATGTTGGAGGAGAACACTTCATCCACGGTGTTGCTGACCGAAGGCAGGGTGCTCTGAGATCGCTCCCAGCCTGCGACCGACGACGACACGCTGACGGGCGGGGCCGGGTTTGGCGAAATGGAGAGGGACGCCAGCGTGGCGCTAACGGCGGCGGGGGCGGGGGGCTGGGGAGCAGGAGGTTTGGGTGCTCGCTGCTTGGTGGACCTGGTAGGAGCTGGAGGGTGGGGGTCGGCTGCTTCAGGCTCCCTGGAGGTGACTGAGGTCTCCTATAGAAAAAAAATATTTTACTGTTGGCATTTTCACTGTCACTGATACAGTTAATATTAGATTTTTAACAATGTTTTATATTATACATGCTTAAGAAAACTTAGCAAATAAAAAACAAATGTTAATCTTTTGAAATTGTTTAGAAAAAGGGGTTGTTGACATTTACTTGAGAGCAGCCTTTGGCACAGTAGACCCCTCCATCCTTCTATGGTCGCTCTAAACTTATTACACTCCTGTCTGTCTAATAGGTCAGTGTACTTGACAGATTTAATCTCTTTTATTGTGTTTTTATCTTAGTGAAGCACTTTGTGTTAAACCAGTTAAGAAAAGTGATATAAAAATAAAGTTAAATAAAACAATGAGGCTGTATGATGCAAAATCACTGCAACAACAAATGTGCAGAAAAGTAGCAAATGAGAACAGCAAAGTAGAACGATCAGAAACAATCTCAGTCATCACTGTTGCTTTCTTTGGCTGCAAATGAGCTGAATTCACCATCTGCTTCTCCGACACTTGTGGATGCATCACACATGCCAGTTTATCTCAGCTTCGGGCTAGATTCTATTTCAGGATACACAGCTTGATAAACACAAGCAACAAAAGCTGGGGTGGGAGCTCGCTTTGAATCTGTTGTTTGTTAGAAACTATTCAGACCTCGCTGGTGCCAAAATATATGAACGGATATATTTTTGGCAGCTGTTGCTTTTTTCAGTGCTTACCTGTCGGAGGTAGGAGGGGAGGGATTTCTCTCCTTTCTCGAGGGATTTGATCTGACTCGGGGTGAGGGACTGGAAGTCGGCTTGCTCTCCCTCCAGTCTGGACCTCTCAGCGCTGATCTTCCAGAAAGACGACTCTTCTTCTGGCCTCCTTCCCTCGCTGACAGACACCTTTACAATCACACAATAACATGTTTAAATTTAACTTTCATATGATTATTCATATAAAACTACAATTACATGGTTTCACCTGTAAAATTCCTGTTAATTTTTTTTTTTTTTTTAATTGTCTCTGCTTTAAAGTGTGATTAAAATGAATTACTAGAGATATGTACCAAACAAGCCAACAATGCACAATTTACAGATCTAGCAGCCTGTTGTTATGGGACAAACACATTTGCCCAAACCCATTTCCACATTGTCAAACTGTTAGGCATGTTCACATGTAATGGAGAAATTACATCACCACATCTATATTAAGAAACATGTCATTTTTCCCCATGAGGATTACATAAAGGTTTGGTTATTTAAAATATTCTCTCAAACCTGTCATGGGAGTCCAGATATTTAAAAGTTAAAAGTAAACCATTGATAACATTTAATAACTACATTTGTATTATCAGTATTTGGCTGGGTTGCACCAACGGGGAATAATTTTTAAACAAAATTAAACCATGGTTTAACTTTAAATTCTCTGCTGAGCCATGATTAGCAGGCTAACTAGACTAACTAACTTTTTAGCTAGCCAGCAAACAAAGTAACTTATTAGTTGGTGAGTAAACAATGTAACATTTTGTTAGCCTTTCAGCAAGCTAGCAAACGACGCGATGTTTCATTAACTTATTAGCAAGCTAGTAAACGATGGCTAGCTGGCCAAACGTTGCAGCCAACAGCACTCAAAATGATTTTTTATTTCTTTAAATTTGGGTAAACAAGCACCTCCATATTGCCTATAAACTCTATTTAATGTCGGTTTACATCATAGTGATTTGTTTTTAATTGTGCAACGGAGTTCTACTTAATTTCAAAACCTGGTTTTGCTTAACCCTGTTTAAAACTAATCTTAGATTTGATTAATCTTTGTTAGTGCAACGCAGTCTTGTTTGTATGTAATAACTTCATCCAGCCCCATACAGCTATGTATCAATACAAAGCATATGAAACCAAGCGAAGCCTTCAACTGTGTTTCAAATTAAAACAACTGCAGTACACTCCTGGTCATACCTTGGCTCCTGGTGTACTCTTGCCCAGCTGGTTAGAATGAGGAGTCTTTGCAGCCTTTGAGTCAGCCTGTGAGGCTGACAGCCCCTGTTCTGCAGAGCCGGATGTCAAGCTGAAGTCCAACTGGCTCTGAAAGATGGGAGCCAAGTTTACAACAACATCTCACAATCCGACTGCACTCAACTCTTCATGCATATTTCAGACAGAAAATGACCAGGTATTAAGATAATGGAATTGCAGCTACTGAAGACAGGATAGCAATAAACCCATCAGCTGACTTGTAATTACCAGAGGTGGGACCGAGTCATTGTTTTGTGGGTCACAAGTAAGTCTCCAGTCTTTACAATGAAGTCAAGATTGACAAGTTCTAAGGCCTAAACGTTTGAGTTTCTAGGTTAAGATTGTTGATCAGATAAAACAAGCAATTTGAAGACGTCTCTGGGGAGTTATGATTGACATTTCTCACTATTTTTGACACTTTATGGACAACATGACAACATTAATAATTGCTCATTTGTAATCAACAGATCATTAGATAATGATACCAGCTGCAGCTACAAGATTACAAGACACATTTCTTTCCAGAGTCAGATACTGTATGTGTGAATATTTTTACCTTTGTTTCCCATGAGAAGGGGGCAGAGTGCTCATCTTGCCAGGTAATATCCTAAATAGAAACACAGAGTGTAGTTACAATTTCAACAAACACAGTGAGGACTTTACTTACATAAGTAATGTAGCCTACACTATATTAAAGCTTCTACATTATTTAAGTTTTTGCCTTCAAGAAAAAAAAAATCAAAAACCCACTTTTGCTAAGAGACCCTGTATTCAATAACTTATTATGGCTTGTCTACAATTAAGAGCCTACCGTAACTCTAATTTATCCAGCACTATTTACTGTGTTGCTCCTATTTCTTTTAACATTTTATTAACAGCAGTATTTACATACAAAAACAATAATGCCAGGGGATCAGAAATCATTTATCATGTTATAAAGGGTAAATGAACTCAATGTTTCACTGGCTTTCTTGTTTTAAGAGTATAGGATCAAATTTATGTATTGACTGACTTAATTTTCAAAAACTAAAAATAGATGGTGTATGATTGGAATTTTTACATTTATGGATATGTGATTTTACAAGTAATATAATCAAACCAAAGTCGGTTAAATGGTTTCATTGTGTGCATCAGTACCTTTTGAACACTTTCAGCATATTTTAACAACACCACAATAATACTGACAACTATAATATAGGCACCATAATGATGATATGAAATTTTCATACCATTTTATCTCTGTATATAGCACTGATTTATTCTGGACCACATTAGATTATTTAAAAAAAAATAGAGTGGCAAGTGACTATTAATCGTCATCTATTTTGAAAATTGATTAATCATTTACATCATTCTTTTCCAGAAAAAAGTCCCTCAAATGTGATTATTTTCTGGTTACCTTGATCCTTCATGAAAGTAAATGAATATCTTTGGGCTTTGGGAAACAATGATCAATATTTTTCACCATTTGACATTTTGTGGACCAAAAACACTAATTGATTAATCGAGAAAATAATCAACAGATTAACCGATAATGAAAATAAGCCCTAATTTAAAAACAAACAAACAAAACAATACATTTTTGTAGGAAAGTGAAAATTCAGTATCATATATTGGGAAATAAATGTACGGGCATCTTGCCAAAAATATATAATACATAACATATCTTCTGGATACAGTTGACAAAAAGAGCAATCGACAATAAAGTTCTTGGAAGGATAAAAGCAACGAATCCATTTGAACGTCATTTACTTAACCACATTTATGATCAGCTATTTAAAAGGTGGGCATCGGATTTTCTTCTAGCCCAGATCTGTACTCAGTTTACTCCGGTAGGAGTTTGGGACAGAGACTACTTCTCCATTAAATAAACCTTTATTAGGGCTATTATTGCTCAGAGGAGAAACAGGTCCGACCAACATCAGTAACAAAAGGATCCAGTGGTAAACACAGCTCAGACTTAAGAGTTTCTAAGAATCATGACAACACCAGAAGAAACTGCGTCAAAACTAAGGCACATTTTCTTGGTTTATCGGAATATCATAATTGTTAGAAATTCGGAGTATGACCACTACAATTGTGGCTGCGTCTAATTCACTTGTAGCTAACATTAGCTTACGTACAGGTAGCGGCCGTGTCTAGAAAGGAACCGCCGATCTGAGAAGCACTCGCGAGATTTGTATGTTTGTCGTTTCATTGCGTACCTTGTACAAACCAGTTATGTTTTATGACGTGACAATACTGTGATATAAATTCTGTGTATGTTTGCAGACAGACAACACTTAAGCATAATTAAGGAAATACCGTGATTTAGGTTGAAATGATAACTCTCGCGATATCTTTCGCAGGTCTGGGGTTCCCTTCTGCACGTGACCTCAGGTAGCAGCTGTGACGCTTACCAACATATTTCAACGGCTACGTGGCTAGTTAGCAATCATGACAACACAGTCTGTTCTGACCTATAAAGACGTTCAAAAAACTCTCTAATATCAATTCAAATGTGGCTCTAGTACCTCTTCCCCGAAATGAACTATCTTCTGACCCGTCTGAATGAGCAGTTTAGGATAACAGACCACTTCTTCACGCTCAACTCTGTGCATAGCGTATCGGGCTCGGATGTGGGGGTCCATCATCCCGTTGTCGATGGCGGTGTCCTGTTCTTGGGGCGTCATTTTGTCCCAGGACGAGCCGTGTTTGGCTTTGATCTTCACCCTCTCCTGCATTATCTTCTTCGCCATGGAGTTGATGGAGGAGAAGTACTCGAACTTCTTTTCCTCCATCCTGTGGGCGTCGAACCCCGCCATGGTTGCGGCCATGATCGAGGCGGCCATCTTTAGCTGCTACCAGCTGTTGTTATTGTGAGGAAGAGGAAACTGGTGCTCATCATCATCGCTGTGTGGGCGGTGGGCGGGACGTCTGTCAAAATGACTTGAATGGACGCAATCAGTGCAGTTGTATGTGTTAATGGCGCCATCGTGTGGTCTCTGAAACGTCGGTAAGCGAGTGCTAGAATGGCTAGAATTTGTCATTGTGGAGTGAGTTTCCATTATGTTCAGTTTAGTAAAGATTTATGCCTTATAATCTTAAAATAAAGTAAAAAGGTAGATTTATAATATATTTATATGTTAAATTAGTGGAAAGTTGTCTTAATCAGTGGTGGAGAGAGTCCTGAAAATCCTGAAAAAAGTACTGTTACATTGCTAAAATATTACCCAAGTAAAAGTACTGGTGTTTGAAAAATACTTAAGTAAAAGTGCAAAGTATTGGTCACAGCAACTACTCTGAGTGTCAGAGTGTCTGAGTGTGCTCACAGTACCTCTACAAATTTTGGGAGAACAGGTGATACCGTAAAATTCAGCCAACACCCTTAATATTACTGTGTAATTACGGGGTAACAAGCGGAGTCACAAGTTTTTATAACTGTCTGCATACCCTATTCATTTTCTGCAATTAAAATAAATAGTGGTCCTTCTGCACCCCGTTTAAGATCAGCTATTGGGTCCACCTCATGTGACATTATTACATTACTGTGTTATGTATGTCACCTTCAGTCTTCGCCTCGGTTAAATATTTGCTTTTTATATTATTCTCGGAAATGCTGCATAATGTGAGATTTAAAATCATCAAATCAAATCATCAAATCAAATTTTATTTATATAGCGCCAATTCACAACAAAGTTGTCTCAAGACACTTTACATATAGAGTAGGTCTAGACCACACTCAATAATCATATTTACATCCGACAATTGAAACAAAAATATGTGGACTAGATAAGAATGTGCACAGTACTGATAAAAAATAATGTATTATTTTAAAAAATATGTAAAATAATGAACTTAAATACACTTGAATATATGTAAAAATGTACAAGTGGCCTGGGGACAAATAATCTATCTACTTTATATCTACTTTATATGGACAGTATATACTTTATGTGCATAGTAGTACAGCATTGCACAAGTGGCTAAATATCTAAAAATAAATAATAAAAAATATATATTTGAAATATATTTCTGCATTTAATTTGTGGAAAGATGTTTTAAGTTTATGTTATATTTAGTTGGGTACATGTACATTATATTTAGTTGAGTGTAGATTTATATCTTTTACTTCTTCATAAAAAGGTATATTTAAAATATATTTAGGCTATACATTTAATTAGTGGAAAAGTATAAATGTAAAGAAATATACTGTAAGTTTTCGTTGCATTGGCTGAGTACAAATTTGTATCTTGTGCTTCTTGCAGTGGTCCAGCAGATGGTGTTATTTATTTCATTAGGTTAACATAGGCCCCGCCCATCAATGTCAAGTCCCGCCCACATGTGACTCCACCCCCTTCCACCTGCGGCAGCGAAGGGTTATTGCAGAGAGTGGAGTTTGTTTTTGACATTTTCTTTATCAAAATCAGCAATTTATATGAGGTTAAATGTAATTTTGATGCCCAAATGCAGATATCGCAAGTGATAATGAAACGAAAGTTGAAATGCAGTTTGAAATGTTTTGGACTGAACTTCAAACAATAACAATAATAAACATACATGTACCCTTTACTCAATCATTTATTTTTTACAAGCAGTTACAAACTCAAGACAACTATTACAATACAAAACAATTGTATGTAATGAATTGTAATTAAAATATTTACAGTTTTAAAAGTCATGCCTACAAAGAAAAGTAGCACTAACAGCCCTCACATGTTGCTTTAGAGCAAAAACAGCTTGTAGCACTACAAAAATGGCTTTCAGCCAATGCAAACTGATACAGCGGTATCTGCAGAAGTCAAGTCACATGGTCAGGTCCCTCCGACATTCAGACCATGTAGTCACAGACCACAGCAGAATGACTACTGAGAGAGTCAACAATCACAATTACCACTGTGCCAATATTTAAAAATCTTTTAAGTACAAAATATAAAGCAAAAAACAAAATAAAACCACAAAATCTCACTTTTGTTGTGCAAAATTTAAAGGTTTGCTTCAGTGACACTTTAACAAATATCGGTCAATTTTTTAAATATTTGAATCATAGGAATTTTTAAGCATCATATAAATAAATAACTCTTTGTGTAGTTTTACACATGTGGGCCGTGATCTTTTGCAGTTTTAGACCCGTTAGTTACAATCTTCGTTTCTCTGTGACTGTGCGACTGTTTACATTTAGCACATTGGATCTAAATGGCTTTCTTCAGGCTGTGCTGTGACTGGCATCATGGAGGCTGAGCTTCTCGTTTTTCATCAGACTTTCGCCATTGTAACGTGGGTGGATGGCGATGGCAGAGGCCGGCACTGTTTTAGCCTTGCGTCTGGACGAGCGAGAACACAACAGGTAGAAGATCTCGGCTACGTTGAGAAACAGAGAGACGCAGGACACCACGAGCATGAAGATGATGAAGATGGTCTTCTCCGTGGGTCGAGACATGTAGCACTCGACGGTGAAGGGACAAGGGGCCCGGGAGCAGACGACTCTCGGGTCCATGACGAACCCGTACAGGTAATACTGCCCCACGATGAACCCTATCTCCAGCAGGATTCTGAAGAATATGGAGGTCATGTAGGTTCCCAGCAGGTTGCCTTTAATCTTGACGTGGCCTTTGTCGTCAGTGTACTTGGGAACTTTGACGATTTCGCCGGCAGAGTGGGTCTGCATGTATTCTCTCAACTTGTTCTCTTTGTGGATGACGTGGAGGACGTGACCGAGGTAGATGAGCGTGGGAGTCGAGACGAAGATGATCTGGAGGACCCAGAATCGGATGTGTGAGATCGGGAAGGCGTGGTCATAGCAGACGTTCTTGCAACCAGGCTGTTTGGTGTTACAGATCATATTTGACTGTTCATCACCCCACACCTGAAAAGTTCAAAGGAGACATTAATTAAATTATATGTACAGTACTGAATATACATGCAGGAAATTGACTGAGTGCTATGTTTTTTTAAATAGAGGCTGTTAATGACAGAACAAATGTTTGAGCATCCACGACTGGTGTCATTATGGAGGTCCATTAGAGAATTGACCTTTTCTAAGTCCCGACCCTTTTTGCTCTGTGACCAATAACCGTTGAGTAAGTTGGCAACCAGTAGAACCTTTTTTAATTCAAAACCAGTGTCTCTTTCCAGAAATCATGACCTGGTTACTCAAGATAATCCACAGACCTTGCTGTGAGCAGTTTCACATAGGAACTACTTTAGGCCATAATTTTTGAAGAAAGACACTGGTTTTGAATTGTTCAAATTTCTTTTTTAGCACTTTGGGCACCAGGACTTGTGCCATTTAATCCCATTATATTGGAGAGAAGGCACCTCTATGGCTGATATCTCAAAAAACAAAACTATCTAGTTAGATAAAGAACAGGTAAGAGGAAAAATATGTAGCCTAATTTTTGATTTTGGGGTGAACTGCCCCTTTAATTATGTTATAAAGGTTTCAGTATAACAGAATGGTCTTGATAAAAACATTTGTCATCCAACTGGATGTAGTTTACTGTTGCTCAGCAGCTGTGGACCTCCATCATGGCCACCAGAGGGCGCTATTTCACATAAACGCTTTCAACATCTCAGAGGAGAAATTCAGAGATTCATCAGTTTAAAAAAAATAAAATATGACCAAAACAGAAGAAGACCTTATCAGCTCCGGCGCCAAGGATCATGATCCTGAAGATGAACAGCACACTGAGCCAGACCTTCCCGATGACAGAGGAGTGGGACTGGACCTTGTCCAGTAAAGAGGACAGAAAACCCCACTCTCCCATGGTCTCTGATCTGATGAGGAAAAGAAAAAAGGAAAAACTTATTTAGACATTTATTTAATAAATTTAAATCTTCCATTTATCATTGTCTGGGTGAATTATGGTATTAGAGACATCAGCAAACTGAAGACTCCAGCCAGAGACAGAGAATAATATTAGACCCTGCAACTTTATATAATTGTGCTTATAGAATATAAGCACAATTATACTCACATATTTATACTTAAAGTTTATACTTACCTAAAGACACCTCATACAAACTATCTACCTAATTGTTCACAGTGAGTTTGATGCTTGTAAATTAAATGGTCAGTTGAAAAATATCAAATTATTAGCTGGTGAGTTTTCTTAACTTTTTTAATTTTGACAGTACCTCACTATACAGATCTATTCTGTGTTGTTGTTCTTTTGCTTTATTGTATGTATTGTAATGCATGTTGTATCAAGACTGACAGGCCAACAAATAAGCTATTAGTGATGCTGTAAACCAGAGTATCAGTAAAATAAAGACAATAAAGTTGAATTGAATAATTTTGAATGAATTCATTTTAAAGAAAAAAACAAAAATTATAATCTCATCATCATTTTTTTAAAGTCACGACTGGTTTTTAATTGACCAGTGATATATTATTCTCCATATTACAAGACAAAATATATTTGAAAGCATTCTTTTATTTTTTTTTAATAGGCCTTCATAGTTCTGCTGTGATTTATGATTATTGATTAACACAAACAGTAAAACATCACCAACATGCAGCAGAAAGTCTGTTTTGGTTAGGAGACACCATCACATGTTGTAAAAACCCTAATCTGTAGAACAGTATCGAGTGTTCAGAACATAGCGACGGAGCTATAAAGTCACTTATATAACAAAGACTTATCTCAGGCTGTCTTACTATATGTGATTGGATGTATTGATAGCAGAGGAATTTATATTCCCCAGATGTTTCTGTGCGCCTGTGAACTGCTGCATGCGTAAATATAAAATTTTCACAAGACACAAGGCACTTCAGTGTGTTTAAAGTGTATTCTAGCTACACATCATGGCTAAATCGAGTCAAAAAATAAAAAATAAAATAAATTTTGGTGTACAGTGCCAGGAGTTCTGAACTACAAGACAATGAGGAAAATATGTATTTAATACTAACACTCATGTAACACTCTGTCAAAGTAATAATAAACTCATAATAATAAATGTCTGTATCCATCTTAATATTCGTTTGTGGTTGAGATTGTGTCTTATCTTATTCCAAAAGTATTGCAATGAAATTTAAGTTTGAATTCCTTACATTTTATTTAAAATTTAAATTTTAAAATTTAAATAAGAATAATAATGGTAATTGTAGCCCTTACCTTTGAGTTTAAAAGGCCTCTGTGCAGACAAACAGACGAGTCACCAGCTGTGCAGCTGAATGAGAGAGAGTCCAGTGTTCAGTGGCAGAATCAAACCCGTCGATGGTACCTTGAACTTTAGATCAGATGAAATTGTGCAACACCGTGAGCTGTCACGTTGTCATGACATCTGGAAATGATAAATCTCAAGTGGGCAATTTTTTGGGGGCTGAGCACTGACAAAAGATTGCACAGGTTAATGATTGGCAGTGCTATAAACCAAATACTCCTGCTCATGCAGCTGTTTTATGCCACTGCTCATTATTATCACTGTATCATGTGTATGTTAAATCAATGGAAATAAATCCCCCAAACCGCTCCCTCCTTTTAGCATTTTATAGTTGGCAGTTATTTATCCACAAAGTATTTTTGTAAATAAATGCAGAATGAGTGACTAAACTAGTCTAATGCAATCACCCTGCAATGAATACTACGTGAGGACTGAACAGTCACGTTCACTTCTGTTGAGACTGTGTCAACACAAAGTTTTCTCTCTTTTTTTTTGTTCAAGCTGTGTGATTTACACAAAGTCTGAACAAATGGAGCAAATCTAATGATATAAGCTTCACAAAGATTCTTTTGTTGCAGGGATTTTGTACAGAATTGAAATATGTTGAGCAGGGCCTCGTGTTTCTTATTTTTTGTGTAGCCCCTGTGGTTTTTAATGGATGTATTTGAACCCCTTAATAAGTCACAGTTTGTCTTGTTCTATCTTTTTATTGTCCATCTGATGTAACTGTCCTCAGCCTTATAAAAAAACTGGTTCAGATTATTCATGAATCAGCAGTGACGGCTGATATCTGCTAATCTATCAAACCCTCCCTGTTCTGAATATATAATAAGCTGGAGCTGCAACATTAATCAATGAGTCACTCACCAGGCAATTAAAATGTTCCAGTTGATTCATTTGCTTTCCGATGTGCTTTATTCATTTTTAAAATTTTATTATTTTACTCTTTTGACTTTTTTTCCCCCACTGTTTTTTATCTTTTATCCCCATTTTCTTATTTGTGTTTCTTTGTATCTTTGTGTTGTTGCATCAAACTCCCAAGCAGTACATAATATGAGTTTAAAAAATATATGTAAAATTAAAACTTAGATTAGTATGTTATATAATTATAAATGTGCTAGATAAAATTTACCAAAATATTTAAAAACAGGCAAAATATACAAAGAAATGTACAAAGAGACAAAACAGTTAACATGGTTAAAGGTTAAAGGTGAAGGTGAGATATAAAGTGAAATAATGCAAATAAAGTGGCTAAATAAATTAGTAAATTAGGTCTCTGTGTATTTTCAAGTTAAAATAAAGGTTAAATAGTTGGCAACAAGTTTGATAATTAATTAGCTTTTTTTTAATACCAAAAATATCAAATATAACTACCTCTGTGATATTAATAGGCGTCTTTGTGTTTTGGACTGATTTGAAAATGTCACCATGGACTCTGGGAAGCCTTGATGGACACAGTTTCCACAGTTTGATAAGATTTTATCAGTTAATTGAGAAAACAACTGTTACAATAACTGATAATGAAAAATAATCATTAGTTGTAGCCCTATAGTTACCAAATAAGTGGAAAACATGCTCTTTCAAAGTGAGGTCTGAAAATCTGAAAACATTGAAGATTCATGAAACAGTGTGTTTTTAATACAACTTTAATCATTTATTAAAAATAATACAGCATAGAAAAATGTCTCTACAATGTACAGTAGAAACGAACTCTTCACCACAATCTTCATCATCATCAATTATTTTAAATGAACAGGGCAAATAACTTACAAAGGACACATTCAATAAGTGGACATAGACAAAAATCTGCTCACTCAAAGATCAACAAGTGAGCATCAGAGAACATAAATACATTATCGATGCTGCACGCTTTCCTTTACCAAGTTTCCAGTTAAAGGCAAACTATGCAGGATTTTCCCCCCCAAAAATAACACACAGACTCCTACAAAAACAATCCCTGTCAGTCAGTACCCACAACCCACCAGAAGCATGTGTGCTCTGGATGCTTTACCAACAAAAAAACATCAGTATTTGATGTCCTGGGACTCAGCAATCAACTATCTTTCACAGATATTCTACAAAAATGAGGGCCTAAGACTTTTCTCAGCAAGGATATCACTTAACAACACAATGATAAATCTTCTCTGTCATGATTTGTACACCACATTGTAAGAACTCTTCAGTCTCTTAGATGTATCTGAACAAGGAACCAGGAGGGGAGAAATTTTTTAATGACCACTCAGGAGTCGTTTCTCCTCTTTGGCCCCGTCCAGGCTCCCTGCGATACTCTGGCTGCCCTCCAGCTCCATGTTCATCTTGTTCTGTTTGAGCGACTCCTCCGCAGTCGGCCACCTGGGCATCGTCAGGCTCGCAGGGTTTTC
>JAJHUR010008762.1:0-10507 GCA_027495735.1 Lutjanus campechanus | reverse complement strand
ATTAAAATGTTCCAGTTGATTCATTTGCTTTCCGATGTGCTTTATTCATTTTTAAAATTTTATTATTTTACTCTTTTGACTTTTTTCCCCCCACTGTTTTTATCTTTTATCCCCATTTTCTTATTTGTGTTTCTTTGTATCTTTGTGTTGTTGCATCAAACTCCCAAGCAGTACATAATATGAGTTTAAAAAATATATGTAAAATTAAAACTTAGATTAGTATGTTATATAATTATAAATGTGCTAGATAAAATTTACCAAAATATTTAAAAACAGGCAAAATATACAAAGAAATGTACAAAGAGACAAAACAGTAAACATGGTTCAAGGTTAAAGGTGAAGGTGAGATATAAAGTGAAATAATGCAAATAAAGTGGCTAAATAAATTAGTAAATTAGGTTTCTCTGTGTATTTTCAAGTTAAAATAAAGGTTAAATTGTTGGGAACAAGTCTGATAATCAATTAGCTTTTTTTAATGGCAAAAATATCAAATATAACTACCTCTGTGATATTAATAAGTGTCTTTGTGTTTTGGACTGATTTGAAAATGTCACCATGGACTCTGGGAAGCCTTGATGGACACAGTTTCCACAGTTTGATAAGATTTTATCAGTTAATTGAGAAAACAACTGTTACAATAACTGATAATGAAAATAATCATGAGTTGTAGCCCTATAGTTACCAAATAAGTGGAAAACATGCTCTTTCAAAGTGAGGTCTGAAAATCTGAAAACATTGAAGAGTCATGAAACAGTGTGTTTTTAATACAACTTTAATCATTTATTAAAAATAATACAGCATACAAAAATGTCTCTACAATGTACAGTAGAAACAAACTCTTCACCACAATCTTCATCATCAT
Source organism: Lutjanus campechanus (assembly GCA_027495735.1). Classification (NCBI taxonomy): domain Eukaryota; kingdom Metazoa; phylum Chordata; class Actinopteri; order Lutjaniformes; family Lutjanidae; genus Lutjanus; species Lutjanus campechanus. Next base: position 9,645 of record JAJHUR010008762.1, on the reverse strand, counting down.
CAATTATTTTAAATGAACAGGGCAAATAACTTACAAAGGACACATTCAATAAGTGGACGTAGACAAAAATCTGCTCACTCAAAGATCAACAAGTGAGCATCAGAGAACATAAATACATTATCGATGCTGCACGCTTTCCTTTACCAAATTTCCAGTTAAAGGCAAACTATGCAGGATTTTTTCCCCCAAAAAATAACACACAGACTCCTACAAAAACAATCCCTGTCAGTCAGTACCCACAACCCACCAGAAGCGTGTGTGCTCTGGATGCTTTACCAACAAAAAAACATCAGTATTTGATGTCCTGGGACTCAGCAATCAGCTATCTTTCACAGATATTCTACATAAATGAGGGCCTAAGACTTTTCTCAGCAAGGATATCACTTAACAACACAATGATAAATCTTCTCTGTCATGATTTGTACACCACATTGTAAGAACTCTTCAGTCTCTTAGATGTATCTGAACAAGGAACCAGGAGGGGAGAAATTTTTTTAATGACCACTCAGGAGTCGTTTCTCCTCTTTGGCCCCGTCCAGGCTCCCTGCGATACTCTGGCTGCCCTCCAGCTCCATGTTCATCTTGTTCTGTTTGAGCGACTCCTCCGCAGTCGGCCACCTGGGCATCGTCAGGCTCGCAGGGTTTTCTGGTGAGTTGATCTTGTGCGGGCGAGGCTTGGACCCGCACCTGACCCGGGTGCAGAGCAGGTAGAACACCTCGATAACGTTGAGCAGCAGAGAGACGCAGGCCACCACCAGCATGAAGATGATGAAGATGGTCTTCTCGGTGGGTCGGGACATGTAGCACTCCACGGTGAAGGGACAGGGCTTCTTGGAGCAGGGGAACATGGGCACCATGATGAAGCCGTACAGGTAGTACTGCCCCACGATGAAGGCGGCCTCGATGATGATCTTGAAGACAAGCTGGGTCAGGTAGCTCCCGAGCAGGTTCCCCTTGATCTTCACCTTCCCCTTCTCGTCAGTGTATTTGGGCATTTTGACCAGCCGGGTCCCCCCGGGGCTCGCCATCAGCTCCCTCATCTTGTTCTCCTTGTGGATGATGTGCATGGCGTGGCCCAGGTAGACCAGCGTTGGCGTGGCGACGAAGATGATCTGGAGGACCCAGAAGCGAATGTGCGAGATGGGGAAGGTCCAGTCGTAGCAGACGTTCTCGCAACCAGGTTGCTGAGTGTTGCAGATGAAACCTGACTGCTCGTCGCCCCAGACGCTCTCGGCGCCTGCGCCCAAAACCATGATCCTGAAGAGGAACAGGACGCTCATCCAGATCTTCCCAATGACTGTCGAGTGGGACTGGACCTTGTCCAGCAAGGTTGACAGAAATCCCCAGTCTCCCATCTTTAGTGGTGATGTTCAGTTACTGATCTGTCACAAAAAAAGATAAAAGGAAATTCAGTAAATACAATAAACTGCTGAGTTTGTTTGCAGTGATCGTACACTGCACCTTATTAACTGAAACATTAACCGCAGCTTAATATTCAATCAATATTCTGCTGTTAGAAGAAAGGTGCTCATTGTTCAGCAACACTTTTTATAAAAGTCATGTCTATGGAGCATTATAAGCAGACACATAAGACATTCTACTACACTTATAAACTTTCTAAAACTTGTTCGAAATGTTTTATATTAAGTATTACGAGCGGTGGTCAATGTATCATAAGTTCAGCATTCATAATGGAATAATACTTAAAGCTCACAGCCATACTATAGCTTATTATTAATGTTTATGAGACATTATTGCATTTCTTGCTAAAGTTATGGTAGTTATAATGCACTGTGTGAGTCTCATTCAAATTAGACATGGAGGTATTAGGCATTATGAATGCTCAACTTGTGCACCACATATAATACTTTAGAAACCTTGTTATAAGTTGTCAGCCATGATTATAAACATTTAAAAAGAGTTTTATAAGCCTTTAAAATGCCTTATAATGTCAGAAATTTAGCTATACAACCCTGTGATTTTTTTGTGCTCTTTAGCCTGGCTTCTTGAGAAGTATGAAGATGTCAGAGCCCCACGGACCAAACTAATCCAGCTGGTCAATATTTTCCTGAAATAATCATTAATCAGATTTTTGAACGGAAGAACGGACGACTCAGTGGCATCACATGAGTGAGGTTTAGTCGAAGTAGGCTGGTATAGAGATAAAACTATGAAATTAAAGAAAAATAAATAAAAACAGCACTTTTCCCATGGATGAATGTATCGTTAAAAAGTGTTCATCAGTATTCCATAGAACATAATGATATTTATAAAATAAATTAAACATGTATCTTGCAGACATGTAACTATGCATGAGAAGAAAACTATTAAAGCAAATTGTTAACATTCAAAAGTAGAATAAAAACCCATCAGAAATATGAACAAAAAGAAAGAAATTATTTTACATTTTCATTCAGTATAGTGTTCTTTACAAATTTCCACAGGTCATCACAAAATATTTAGTTTTAAATTATTAAAATGATCAGTTATCTGTCGCAGAGAACAATGATCGCTGCATCTTACCTGCTGACTTGGTCAGAAAGGACTGGCTGGGACTGATCGCTCACTTAGAAGTTGAACCTTGGAGTTTTGTTTTTTTTTTGTGCTGGGTGAGGACAGATGAGGTATCACATTACGCAACACACATCTGGCTTTAGTGTCACGTTGTGCCCGTCAGCAAATGAGAGCAGAAAAAGTTGAAGAAAGACCAGACCAAGAGGACAAGTGTCTAATAATTGACAGGTGTTCACTGTCACAATCTCCCTCTCTCAAACGGCCTTGAATGTTTGAAAACAAACAGATAAATAACAATAAAAGTCTATAATCATTAAAACACAGATGGGTAAAACCACTATTTTAAATAGTCTGCATGTGTTTGGCCGAATTCATGGACAATAAATAAAGTACTACAATAAAGTGTAGTTGTAAATTAAATAAAGTTAAGTAGTTCTTTGGCAAAGTCTGTGAGAAAAAAAACTGTTATTGAGAAACTTTGAATCTGTCAAAGATTTAAGACATTTAAATGAAGAAACAAAAAAAAACAAAAACAAACCATGAATCATCACTCCACCCATGTCTATAATGCATTATAAATATACTTATGCCTTATACTGCATGTATAGCAATGTATAATGATAGGTTTAAGCACTCAAGTGTTTGGAATGCTTTATGACATAATCATAACACATTATAAAGTATTTTATAATGACTTATAAGATCAAGTATCATAATACCTCATAATCGCTGGTTGTTCATCATCATAAAGTTTCATCAATTTGGAGAATTAGAACAAATAAATACATTTTATTTTATTTAACTTTGCTTAAGGCAAACAATGACCACTTATAGTGATTTATAACCAGCTTGTAATCAATTATATCTGCTTATATCTCAGGAACTATAATTACTTTACTTAAATTACCTCATGACCACTTAGAGTAATGCATTGTAACAGTGATTATAATGCATTATAAAATGGTTATAATGTATTACAACTGTGAGACTTATAATACTCTGATCACTGACAAAAAATAAATGTAAATGAGTAACAAGTGATTATGAGGTATTATGATGCTTTGCTCTATAATGTGTTATGACTATTGCTGCAAAGCATTATGAATATTTATGAATGCTATAACGATAATGCAGTCCAAGTCTGTTCATAACCCATTATAATGCATTGTAGACATGGGCGTAATAGAAACTTTTCTTCTTTTTCTGCATGTTAGGTATTAAAACATGCACTACACTTATGTCTGCATGCTAAATATGAAGCTACAGCCAGTTAGCTTAGCTTAGCAGAAGGATCCATCTAACACAAACTCTAGAAGGTTACATCTAGTTAAAAATAGCCCAGCACATACAAATTCTCCCTAAAATCACATCTTGACATTTTTATACTTGTTTTTTCTTTTGTACAGGATAAAAAAAATTGAGATACAACTTGCTATTTAGTGACCTTTGGGCTAATTTTGTTACCAAGCTAAGTGTCACCTGGCAGTAGCTTCATATTTACTGTCTCACCTAACTCCGGTCATATAAAACTATTTCTTATATAGAACTATTTCAAAACATTAGCAGTAGGCTAACACACTTACTTTTTCTGATGCGATGATGAGCCATGGCTTTGAGGAATAAAACATTTGCATTTGAACCAGCATGTTTAAAAGGAACAGAATGTTTAGAAATAAGCTACTGAAATAGAAATATAGAAATAGTTCTACTGTTAGATATATTCTCAGTAGCCTTTAAAATGGCATTAGTTTATTCTTTGAGCATATAATTAACTAACCGCTTAACTGTATTATAGCAAATTTAGCTCTATATATAGTTTGATAGATTAACAAAAAGCTGCAGAAACAGATCATTCTCAATATGAAGAACCTTGGTAAATTTCAAATAAAGGTGGGAAAATAATGGAAAATAAATACATGGTAATTTCATGAATGTCATCAGAACTGCAGGGTCACATTTGTTTTTTAATATCATCTCGGAAAAATTTGCTTTACTGTGCAAACATGACAATGTGGGAAGAAAAGAACAAGTCTGAATCTGAATATGAAAGTTTTATTGAATCAAAATTTTATATTTTATATTTTTTTAAAACATTCCAAGACAGTATTCTTTGCTAAATCTATCAAAAAATAATCCACAGTGTTTCAAAGTCATGCAACTGCAAGAAACCATTTGTTATTGGGGTCATTTTTAGCAACATTTTGCATGTGACTGAGTCATGTTTACAGAAGCTGGTTACTCTGCTCCCTCCATCTTTATTTACTGCACACACACACAACCCCCTTGCCTGCCCAAAGCCAAGGCACACAAATACAGGAATTCAGGAGAATTGGACACGTACAGCCAATCACTGCCGCCTTGCATCAGATGTGGACCTCCCCCATGTTGTTGTTCTCAGGTGATGTGACCCCGTTCACCCCTAACTTCCGTCCTTGGAGCTCCAGGTCCAGGTTGACGCAATTTTGGATCACCTCGTCGCGGCTTTTAAAAGCTTTCCTCTCCGAAAGCGGAGGTGTCACCGGGGTCACGGTGTAGTCCTGCCTCCTCGCCAGGCACTCCTTCACAGCTTTCACACACAGATAGAACATTTCGACCACGCTGAGGGCGAGGGAGACGATTGCGGCCACCAGCATGAACCAGATGATGACCGATTTTTCCGTGGGCCTGGACAAGAAGCAGTCCACCTTGTGAGGGCAAGGGAAGCGGGTGCAGACGTAGCGAGTCTGGAGGGTGAAACCGTACAGAAAGTACTGACCCACGATGAACAAGGCCTCCAGGATGATCTTGGCCACAAGATGGAGGACGTAACTGCGAAGGAGACGTCCACGGATGCTGATCTTGCCAGTGCTCTTGGTGTACTTGGGAACTTTGTAGGCCCTCCTGAGGAACAGACTGGCCTGGTCATCCAACTCGGCCTGCTTCTTCATCCTCTCCTTCACCTTGGAGAGGAAGAACAAGAAAAGTTTGACATTTTCCGATAATCTGAAAAAGACCTCCAGATTAAAAAAATTTAAGTAATTAAGCGAAAGAAGCAAGACAGATGCAACCTTACTTTCAACACTGTAAAGTTCAGGAATTTAGACTCACTTAAGCTGGGCAATCACCGTACAATTTTAGAAATGTTGCTGTTTAATTCCAACTCCTACTGTACAAGTAAATCATCTGTGATGTAAAGCCCAAACTCGCGAGTTATGTGCTCATGCTGTACGTCATGACCTGAGTGCTCGCACTGTATGCGTAAAATTGAAAATTAAACCGCCCGTCGACCCCTGCGGACTGTTCTGGCTGTTGACAATTGTCCAAAAAGGTTCATTTGAAAACTGCAAGGCAGGTAGAAATTTGTTTGCTAGCAATAATGCTAACAAAGCAGAAACATGCTGCCTTGATCATTTGTGCCATCCTGTGTGGAGAAACTATGAAACAACAGCCTGACAATGGCTGACCAAAATTTCATATGTCAGAAGTTTATCCAAACACCTGACGGCTGTTTGGGAGCAGTTGATTGGTCCTGGCTTTCCACTGTGCGCTGCAAGGCAAAGATCGTAATACTTGTCACACTCTAAAATGAGTTGTGCGGCTCAAAAATCAGATTAAAAACAGGCTCAGACTGTACGGTGTGTGCCCAGCTTTACTGTCATGAAAGCTTGCAATCATTGAGATTCTTTGTATCCAACAGATTTCAAGCTAGCTACTGTTTTTGACAACAAAATGACCTTTTAAGCCCACAAGAAGTGAGTTGTTGGCATGAACAGGATAGAAGGGTATTGCTTTAAAGCTGTGTTAATCAAACTTTGGCCACTAGAGGGCAAATCGACAGTTACCTGCAACCACGTTTCACCAACTAATGATGTGGTTATAAGTAGGGTGTTAGCAAACTATTGCACACTTACATGCATACAGGAGACACAGAAAACATTAACATTCATTTGGTGTTCTGTTTCTGGCCACGTAAAGAACTCGAGGCTGTGGGGTGGGCTTTTCAAGAGGTCTGAGTTACAAATTCTGGACAGGCTAATTAATATGATCTGACCCAGTCTTTCCATTTGTGGCCAGTTTTGTTGATCCTTTCAACATCTGTGCCAGTGTGTCATCTCTGTCTGCTTTGGGGGTGTCTGTTAAACTATATTCACACTGTAAGTTCAAGAAAGCTTCTCAAAGGCCATCTTCCTGGATGAGCAGCTCACAGGGATCTGTTTATCGATGTAAAATAGTTTGTCTCAGCACAGATAGGCAGGGACTTTGTTGCGAAATAGACAAGACAATATTAGGATCAAGTCCAATAGTCACTCTGGGGATGCATCTAAATCCAAATATGTTATTTGGAAAAGCACAAATAATACAATGGAAACTCCATGATTAAAGTTAGACAAAGTCTTTGTACTTACTTTAATCAATCATGCATTTAATGCACCAAGATTTTTCCCCTCAGCTGACAAGTTTTACATACTTGTATATCTTTACTGAAGAGTTTCTATTTCAAATGCAAAACAAAACCTTTCAATTTATAAAACATGTTTTTCCAGTTTCTGATTTTTCAATATCCCCCAGTTAAACGGGAGGTGATGATGAGCTTCAGACAGCTCATAAAACTTTTAGCTAAAAAATAAAAAGGGAGAAACAGATTGATGAAAAGTATCATATGAGGATGTGGAAATATTTAATTATATGCCAATATTAAATCATTTTGAAATGTTGTTGGTTCAACATCTGCATTCTGAAGGGATATTAAGTAAGAAAATAAAACATTTGCCTACTTTAACGAGACTTCTGTTACAAACTTTTACATAATTTTGTTGGTTGAACAGATACAGATACATATAATGTTCTCTGTGCACCTCTGATTCATTCTTCTTTCACTAAAGCTTTGACTTGGTCTCCATTAATCCTGTGATAAATATCTGTGTATTTTGCTGCTAGATGCTCCACATTCTTCACCAGCAAGTGAAGTGAGGACAGGTCGCGTGTAGTGAGTTTATCAGGACTTGTTTGTTGAAAACAGCCTCCTAAGTGGGCTGATGTAAGTGGCTCACTTAGACTCAACCACATAGTAAATATGAGAGCTAAAAGTCTATTTCCAGTGGAAGAGATGGTGATAATTCTCTGCGGGTTTGGCATTTATGAGTGGCACTACACTTTTAAGATGAGCTCAGATAAGCCTTTATCCATCCTGGCGAGGGAAATTCAGCTGTTGGAGCAGCAAAAGGACAGAAATAACTTGAGATAAATGGAGAGGGATCCCCCCTCTGTGGCTCTTCCTGAGGTTTTTTCCATTTCCCCCCGTTAAAAGTGTCTTTTAGGGGAGTTTTTCCTTACCCACACCAAGGGTCAAAGGAGAGATACTGTCCCCCTGTGGCAAAGTGTGATGTGTGATTTGTGGCCATATAAACAAAATTTGACTTGATTTGTCTTGAGAAAACAAGGCTTGCCCACTCACTTGGGGAAAGTAAAATGCCACGCTAAGCAAATAAATCTGGCAACTCACTTGCCTGCCTGGACAAGAGGCAAAAAAGAATAAAACGATTAAACTATTTTGATCAACTATTAATTGTGCATTAATTGTTGTGTTTCATGCAAAAATGGCACAAAAGGCTGTTTTCAGTCTCTCAAATATGGATAATAAATGAAGAAAGGCAGGAAGCCTTTCTTCATTTATTATCAAATTAAACTATTATGTCAACTATAATAAGTATAATCTAAACTATAATATAAATATAAACTATAATAAATAAATACTTTTGGGTTTCAGACTGACAAAGCAAGATATTTAGAGACATTTTCACTATTTTGTAATATTTTACAGACACTGCAGCCCTAGATTAAACATACATGACAGTTAACTTTAGTCTTTGTTGTTATGTGATAATCTCTAATAGATAAAACCAATACAGGGGCAAGTAAAGATTGACTTCGGGCAAGTAGACTCGCCTCGACAGGGCAACTGAAAAAACAAAGAAAGAAAGAAAAACATTTCTTTTGAAACCTGGAAAGTAAAAAGTAGATAATTGGAAATATATGAAATAAAAATAGAAACTATTCAGGAACTCAAAACTCATTAACTCAAAATTACTCAAAATGTGACATAGTGGTGTCATTACATTACGCAGTTCATTCAATGTTAATGTCATAAACATTGATTAATGCAGTCTTAAGCCTGTGCAGTGCTTTATTTATTTGTAGCATCGATCTAAAGCCAAATTGTACAACCCAATAATGTTAAATGGGGTTGTGGCAAACGTCCAGGCTGACCTGTGACAAAAACGCCATCGCTGCACCACTTTGTTTTAGTGAGATAAGCAAATGCCACGCACAGCACAATAACTGTCTCTTATACACATCTAGATGTGTATAAGAGACAGATTTTGAGTGGCTCCAGCCATTTTCTGGTTTTCCCTCCAATGTCCTTCAGCTGTTTTGCCTCAACTCTTTGAGATTTACGGAGTTTCTTGATGTACAGATAGCTGTACTTGTTTAAAAAGTAAGTGACTGCTAGTTAGCTCAGTTAGCAGTGCAGCTAGTGATCCAATTAGCTGACCCTTCCCACTGGGTTGCCCCACCCCAGGCAAAACCTCCTCTTCTCGGAGGTCGAACACTTTTCCCGGTGGTGTGAGCTCCCAAGCAGAATCAGCTGATAGAACCCCTGGCTTGCACAGCTAACTGAGCTATTTAGCTAATGCAGGAGTCTGCAGCTGCTCTTTTACTGATCTCCTGAGGCTTTTGGGAAAAAGTTATATGGAAAGGAAACATTTTAATTTACATTTATCACTGTTGTGAGCTCCAATTGTAGAATGTGTAACCTATGCACAGAAAAATAAAAGTTTTAATATTTTATCAACTAAAAAGTGCATCATAGGGCTTTTGCTCTAAAGTCTCTCTAGGTTAATTAAGAATTTTACAATTCCAAAGAGACGGACAGACATTTCTTTTTTGTTCAAAAATGGCTCTTTTGATAGTAAATGTTGTCGACCCCTGAGCTAACATCACCTACAGTCAGCAGCCGTTGACCTTAACCTGTTATTTGTCATTTTGCAGTAATACAAAAGACGATACAGAAATCATGTTGGTGGAAAAACCTGAACAGACAGTCTCTCTCACAAGGCCAAACTTTTTATCATTTCTCGCAGTCTTGTGAGT
>JAJHUR010008687.1:1188-16019 GCA_027495735.1 Lutjanus campechanus | reverse complement strand
AAAGTTCTCTTTTCTTTCATTCCCATAGCCAGGGACACCGAACCTGCACAAGCGCAAGATGAGGGTAACATTATACTTTGACAATGTCAAGCGATGACAAGTCCTACACTGTAAATTGATCAGCTGAAAATACGTTTGCAATTTATTTATTGTTTGGAAATTATCAAAGAGTTCATGTGGATTTTGTCTAACTCTGTTATTTGCCTGTCGATCTAAAGTTAATCCCAAAATCAAGCACACTGCTCTGAAAATACTGGACTGGAGTTCACTGACTGCAAGCTTACTACTTGTTAACGCTTCTTAAGCGTTAATGGTCTAAAAGATTTGCTGGGGTACCCCCCAAAAATGACACTAAACACTAGCTAACTATCTAGCTAACAATTGATGTAGATTAGCTATCTAGTTTCATGTTTTGCTAATGTTGGGCATCAATTATAACTAGCTAGCTAATGATTAATGTAGATTAGCTAGATAGTTAGCTAGAATCTACAGAGCAAAACATTAGCTGACCAGCTTGCCAATGATTGACAGATTAGAGAGGCTAGTTAGCTGGTGTTTGGCTAACATTCATTAGCTAACTGAAGATGTGACTATGTGTATGTACAGTAGCTTTAAAATGTCCCCCAGCAACATCTTTTAACCATATGCAAAATGTGGAAAAGGAAAAAAAGGGAACTAACCGTTTTAGTTTCTTTGACAGGAAACAGGAAAGGATAAGTTGACAGTTTCCAAAAGGGGCGGGACTTAAGGACGGTCAGTCGCTCAGTTTAACCATTAAATATGTACTCCTCCCAAAAGATTAATATTGATTTCTTGCAACTCATAAATAGACACTAACTCATTCCACAAACCTTTAACATAATTTGATATTAATGTTAGCATCATGTAAAGTGTAAACGTGAAATAGGCAGTGTCTGGAATCACCAGATTGGAAATTTCAAAGGACATAGTGGCTGCATTTTTGTATTAGAAGCCAGTATGTCAACTTTGCATGTTTCCTTAATGACATATCATGATCATCTTATGATTTAGTACACAATATATGTTACATATTTCTCCTTATTTACACATCTAGCAAAGAGGCAGCAACATCAGAGGCCATTTAGTTCGGTTTTTGTCTAGATAATGATTACTATTTCAGTGTTTACTGTCTGTTAAACTATGGTTCAGTCTTCAACTCGTCCTGAGAAAAATCTGTCCCTTTTAGGCAAAAGATTTTCCACTTTCTTCACCCACCAAAACTGAAAGTTAAACACTGTATCACGTTGCATCCACCAGAATATTGAGGTCATGACGTCAGGGTCTTTAATGCTGACTCCAGCCCTCATCGGGAGGGAAAATATGCAGGAATGAGCTTCTGCCACCCCCTCCCCCGTTTATTCCATTTCATCCAATCTTCCACCACTTGTTTGGATTCAGATACATTGCGACAGGCATTAGGGGCACAGCTTGAAGTCTGTATATCTCACCGGGCAATGATAAACAAGACAGATTGAGTGTATGACTGGTTGATTCACTGGCTGACTGGCAGAAATAGCATCTAGCTGACAGACTGGCTGACTGACTGACTCACTGACTGATTGGCAGAGACAATGTCTAACTGGCTGGCTGGTTGCGTGATTGAATGGCTGATTGACGGACTGGTTGACTAAAAGATGGGGCCTTTGTGGCGGCGAAACGGATCCGTTTGTTGTGTTTACTTCGAGTGTGATGCGTATTCACCCGCAGGAGCATCATGATTGGATATTCTCCATGCCAATTGCCCCCATCTGTACGCGACGGTCTCACGAAGTCTGCCCCAAATACTGGCAAATGAGCTGGGAGCGCAGATGAGGGGAAACGTTTTAAAGAGGCAATCAGTGTGGGAGGGACAGAAGTGATGAAATGCAGTAAACAAGTCCCTTTCTCTCTCACACACATGCAGATACACACACACACACACACACACACACTCAGAGAACCAGCCACCATCACTCTCAAGAGCAGTAAAGCAGCAATAGTCACAAGAAAATCCATTCTCCAACAGTTCATGAATTTATGAATTTTTCAAAGCTCATACAACAGCTCTGTTGAAAACTCACTTTTGACTGGCTGGTGAGAAAAGGATTATAGTTTTTTTATTCTTCTTCCCAAACACTTGGCTTTGAAGTAGTGCAGGCATATTAAAATTTGTTCAGAATTAATACACCGGTCATACTTGTTAATCACTCCTGACAATTCGTAAACACTCACAGTTATGCACAGATAGGAGTGGGGAAATAGATTGACATAAAAAAAACAACACTGAAAAATTATAAATAGTAACTCTAGACTGCGTTTGGATTGCACTGTCAGAACAAGAGTGCAAAATTAAACTGCATGCATGGAATCCTCTTATTTCCTACGTAGTTACAGTCTCCAAGTACATTGATTTTCTCTGCAGGACAGCAGGGCAGTTACATTGAGTAGCAGGGCAGAATGATATGAGAATAACAGGTATTGCCAGATGGCAACAAACCTGTATCTGTGTTCAGATAGAAGGCTGGAGGCGGGTGTGGTTTTCATCAGAAGTTGCATTACATCGGGCAAATGTTGTAGTTTCTGGCCTTATATTCATTGGTAATGCAATTGTGTTTTGCATTAGAAATAATAATAATGATAATTAAAGCTGCAAGCAGCATTGGACGGGCCCTCGCACCTCCTCGGCTGCTGCACGCCCATGTCGCCAGACGCCAAGTGGTGGACGAGGAGCTGAATTTTCGCGCCCTTTGGACACCACAGGAAGGAATTCGATGTCACTTCCTCTCTCCACTAGGTGGCGCTATGACTATGACTCCTGATTGTCATGTAGACGTGTTCAGGGCGGGACTCTTATCAAACATGTGAAGTTTTGGTGCAGATTGGACCATTTACAACAAAGTTACAGCAATTTCGTGTTTCATGGCGAGACATCAAAACTCAACGCCATGCCACGGCCACGCCCTTCAACAAGCGCAAAATCTATTAATAACTTTTGATCACAAAGTAGGCTAGGTGATACACAGTGATTTTGAGCACGAAATTCAAAATGGCTGACCTCCTGGTTGGTTTAAACATTCGGTCCAAGATACTTTTTTGTGTGTGATACATGATACATGTGTGTGCCAATTTTCATGCATATTTTGGTGAAATATGTCAAGTGTGGGGGGTTGCGGGGGGCTATATCATGCAAAATTTTTCACGACTAATCGTGACTAACGCATGTGCCAAGTTTCATGTGCCATCCAACACGTTTAGCCCCTCAAAAATGCAATTTGAGAGAGAGAAAAATTAAAAGAAGAAGAAATAAAATAACAATCTGAGCAAATCCAATAGGGTCCTTGGGCCCTAATAAACTTTGCTTTAACAAAGTTACAATGCACTTTACATGATAACCCCACCCCCGCATCCACCCAACAATACTATAGGACGAACAATAATAACAGACATGTCAACAATAAAATGGTATGTTAGATTTAATAAAGGGCTTTTTTTTAAAGGCACTTTTTGAGAAGCGATTTGAACGAAGGTATTGATTCAGCAAGCCTCAGGCAGAGAGCTCCATCACTGAGGAGCCTTGACTGCAATGAGGGAATGATCTTCAATTCCAGTGATGCAGTGTTCATGTTGTCTTGATGTATTAATCTTACTGCTGTTCACAGCACTAGAATATTATACGTAAGCCTATATATAATGTCATTATATATTAAAAAATCTTAAAACATTAAAATTAAGTTCTTGTGTAAAAATGTAATTAGATAGAAGTAAAAAAGGAGATGATTTTTTCCCCCAAATAATAATGAGTGTCAATTGCATTATTTCTACTTTTCGCAAATTATGTATTGAATTCTGGTGCATACCTGCTTATGAAAACATATCACAACTAGAAGCAAGACAGAGAAAGAAAAGATGCAATTAATGGTCCAATTTATGATTTTCAAGTTTAAGAAAAAAATATATATAGCAGGACTTCTCAAAGTCCAGACCCAGTCCATATCAAATCATGTTATGATTATGCAATATGTTATTAAGTTTAATGTTATCTATTGATCATTACATTGTTAGGGATGTTGAGTATACAGTGCAGGTAGCTTCTATGTTGTTAGGCTGCTCACAGCCATCCTGTCCCAGGATGAATGTGGTTTTAATGTGGCTTGCCATATTTCTCTATCATCTACAATGTTCGTGTGTCAATGTTACACTGCAGAATCTGCTATTAGCTCCTATAACAGCTCAGTTTTCTCTAGTTTTTTTTCCCCATCAACTAATATCAATGTAGTTGTAAGAATATATCTGAGTCTAAAACAAATGGACTTTCCTCAGTTTCATGCTGGAGCATCGTATGACTTTGATAATTGCTTGTTGATTATGGGTTAAGACTTTTAAATGAGTTGATTAAATGTTATTTTGTTAGTGCCAGTCTTCCCAGACCTCCGACCTTGAATAAATCTCCTATGAGTAATAAATTTGAGAACCCTTGATATACGCCTGATATATTTATACTCTAGATGTTTTTTATGCTTTGGGTTGTTTTTTTTGTTGCTTTTTTTGAAAGTAGGAATTATATTTCATGAGTCTACCGAGTTTGAATAGCCAAGGACAAAAAAATAAGTAAGTCACATAAATCTTTTTACAAGTATGTTCATGCTTTGCCAGATGCAGCCAAACTTATCTTCTTAGCCTGGAGGCAGATTTGACACGTAGAGATGGGCAAATGTGATGTGTGTTTTTTTAAACTGATTTCTATCAGTTGAATATTTAAAAAAAAACAAAAAACAGATGCAACATGACTTTCTTTTTTTTTTTTTTCCAATTCAATTTGCTGTTGAAAAGTAATCAACTGTGCTGTTGGAACAGATCATATTATCTTGCAATATCTTTGGAAAACTTGATATGACACCCAATAGGGAAATTTTACCAAATGAAAAGTATTTATGAGAAGACATGAAGATAGAAAGTTGTTTTAATCGTCGTAAGAATAAATGAAGGAAGTCGTTAACTTTATTGTTTTGCATCTTAATGCGATAGAGTCCCGTAATGTATCTAGAATTGTTCTGTGGCCCTCCATCAAATTGTCCTCCCGAAGAGAAATCTTTGGGCACCTCGATACAGGCACAGCATCAGATAACTTACAGAGACGTCCACTCTGGCTGTCCTGGCCATTTGGCTGGCCATGTGCCTCGGGGCTTTATAAATTATCGTTGCTGAGAGAGTAAGGCACAGATTTCTATCACCAGCGCCGCTTCAGCTCTCCTAAAAAGCGTCTCTGGACATACTTTCATTGATCAGCGGCCTGGAGCGCTGCCGAACAAGGTGTCCACTCGGAGCTGGAATGTGTTTTTTCAGATGTGGCAGAGCTGATGAGGTTGTCTTGGGTGTATGCTGTTAATGTTGTATAGTCTGTCTTTGCACAGACAGACAGACTTGGCCTGTACCGTGGCTGTTCTGTAGAGATGTATTATGTGTCTTGTAGGTGGTAGCCTTGTCAGATGGAGAAGCCTGGCTCTACTCTTTTAGTTGTGAATTGGATTTTTTTTTTTTTTCCGCTGTACTTCTATCTGGCCTCTAAAATATGAGAAAAAATGCTCTATAATTGCAAAGTCAGCTGCTGGATTTCAGTTCGAATATTGAACGGACTGCTAGAAGCTTTAACTGACTCACTCCAGGTGATCATAAACCAGGTACATTAAAGCTGAGGTAGGCAGTTTATTTTTTGCATCATTGGGTAAAAGTTCCATCATAACCTTTAAGCATAATGTAATTCAAGTTGTCTGAGAAAAAAAAAAACGTCTGCACCTCCTCGTGGCTTTATTTTCAGGCATCAGAAAATTTAACCTGTGACAGGAGACTTTGGCCAATCACAAGCTGGTAAGATAGATGATTGTCGAGTTTCATTCCCAAAACTCAACAATCAGCTATCTTTGAGCCACCATAAATCACTGCATAAAACTGAAGCCAAAACATCCTGGATATGAGCGCCGATCTTATGCTGGTAACGTCATTTTGGAGCAAGAGCCTGTGCGGTAGTGATCAGGTTTAGGGCCGCGGTATCAAGTACCCGCCGGGCTCAGCCGTCATGAATCCACTAAAAAACAAGCTCGCATTGTGGGCGCACACGGAGAACGTAAGCAGCCCAGAAGAGCCGATTGTCGAGAAGAGGATAAGATGTCACAAAAAGAAGCGAAAGCAAGAGCAGTTTTCTTCTCAGCTGCAGAGCAAACACAGCAGATCAAACTAATATAAAGAATATACAGAGTTCATCATGAAAAAAAGGCAGACACTGCTGCATTCAATAAAGAGAAGGAGATATCTTGGGGGAAAAAAAGACCCTGTGGCACCATGCCCTTTGTATCCAAGTTTCCCATCTTCAGCTGTACTACATAGTGTTTGGGAATTTTCCAATTTTAGGTATCGTACTAAGGGCCTGGAGTCATTCAGAGCAGCTTTAAGCAGGCATACTGTCTCTCTTCTAGACAGTAGGTGTAGCTGTCTTCTCCTTTCAGATAAAGAAGGGAACAACATGATAGTGTTGCGATGGCGGCTAAGGTTCAAGAGGTGTTTGTCTTGTTTCTCTGAATGGAGAAGACGTCACTGCAATCTGGTTTGGATAACACTGACCCTGAGCTAATGGGAGCAAAGGGTGCTGAGCTGTGGTCTCAGATCTTGTGTTTTCATAATTCTTGTGTTTGGATTTACAGACCAACAGGCTGATTCTATGTGCTGTAGATGTGTTGGGTCTGAGCTTATTTGGGCAGAAGATCATCATGACCTTATCTGTGAATGGTTAGAGACCATCCCAGAGGACTGAAACTCCAGAATTGAAGGGAACATCAGGACAAAGCATGTACTGATTATTTCTTCATTCTCCTTGGCCAAGTATTATTAAACCAGTTTCAGTGTAAGACATATTGGACTCTGTGTACTTTTTTCTTTTGATGTATGGGCATAAAAGCATAAAGCCACGAGACTCATTTTAGAAAAGATATACAAGCTTACTCATCTTCTTATAGATAATTGTTAATAAATGTTTAGCCTGCTGCAGGATATGAGTAAGTAAGTCATTGATTTTACCAACTACACAATCAGCTGCTATTTATAACACTTCATAAAATGAGCAAATTAATAAATAGCTTCTTTACAACTTTGGCTTTTAAATAAACAGGTTCACTCCATGTCAAATAACCTGTTGGCCTTTGAAGACAGCAAAGGTTGTAAGACATGATTCTCTCAACTTTCTAAAAGATTAATATGTCCTTTGGAGCTAAAGTAGACACTTAAATTCGTGCTTGGTCACATAAAAAAAAGGTCTGAACTTGTGTTTCTACATGGACATAAGTGATTGGAGCTCAAAAAGACACTTGATGGAGCTGTCTTTTGAGATTCTGTTTCTGCCTGGTTGGAATTCTCTGGCACACGGCTAAATTAAGCTTGACAGTTAGCCCGCTATGGTGCAGGCTAGTTCGGTGGTATCAGTTACCATGGATACTGAGGAGGGATTCCCTATAAACCACAGTCATGGAACGGATCTCTCACTTAAATTCGTCAGATTTATCAAAATAAGTCCAGCTTTTTCTTGATGGAATACCCCTCAGGTCGGTCCACTGTCAAAGAAAACAAACAAGAGAGCAGGGTGCACTGGTATTGGCATGTATTTTGCCTCATGTTTGCTTGCATAATTGGTGCCGACCACCTACAGAGCATCACACAACGCATGTCAGGCACGAGGGTATCAAGACTGCAGCTTGTGAACGGATGTTGTCCAGTTTTACCTCCTGTATCTCATCCGACAGACCAGCATGTACTCGCTCAGTGTTCACAATCAGAAAGGGTGGGTGTCGGTGGGTGCTTGCGGAATAAAAATGAGCACAGTGGGATCGGTAAAAGGAAATGTGATTAAGTTTAGCTAATGAAAGAGTAATGACATCAACCCAAGCCACCACTTTCATGCAACCCGGCCCGTTCCCTCTTTCTCATTTGCACAGCAGAGAGCCCCGAATATAAAGGTAATTCCAGCTCTCCAGGAACCAGCATACATAATGAATGGCTGGTTAACTTGATGTATGCCACTGTAGCGAGCTGCTTTGCATGCAGCCGGTCCTACCTCGCTCTTGTGCGGGGTCATAATGAGGCGATATTTTTGACAGATTTTTGCATGTGTTCGAGCAATGAAGCATCTGAACTCCTCACACACCTCAGCGCTGCTCCCTTACACCGCGGCGGCCAGCTCCTGCTTGGCAATTCAGCCCGGGCGACGGAGGATAGGCTCGGCTTGCCTCTTGAACTCGCCGCCGCGGAGACAATCACACACTCCTTCAATAATTCATGCTGAGAGGTGTTTCTTTCATTTCAATATTCCTGCCCAAATGGCATTTTAAGAGCCATCTTTGTTGAGCCCAAACGCAAAAAGAATGTCTTCAATTATTTATTTCCGGAGGTTTTAGCTCTGACTGACTGTTTTTTTTATCTCCCCCCCACCCCCCTTCTGTCTCTTCCTTCTGCTCCACTGGGCCTTGGTTGGATGGTGTCTCCCTCTCCAAACACTGTATTTCTCCTGGCTACCCAACAGGTAAGTTTGTTTGATCACATCATATTTATAGACTCATGCGATGGTCCTCGCCTCGCGCTGTATTATTTAGTGCTGTGGACACTGAGCTACCTGGCATTACTCGACAGAGGGATGGGTTATGGATCTCTTGTACATTCTGCTGAACAGACGCTGTGGTCACCGATGTGGAGCAGAAAATCTTTGGTTTCACAGTGTTTATTTTCACAGCTTTGCTAAAGTGGCTTTAGGGACGCCGAGTTGTAGCGACCTTATTTGGCTGACGAGCGTCTCATCCGTAAGGAGAGACGCACGCCGAGTATTTTAGCACGGTTATAGTTACAGACTTATGCACCTAATCCTTTACTCTAAGCTTTAAAGTGAGCAGAAAGGGAAGCTTTTCCTACACAAATCTGAAGCATGGGGTTGTTTTCCAAAGCAGCCAGTCGGAAGAGGAGATTGTGCATGCTGCAGCTGAGCTTGAAAGCGTTACCTCAAATGACGAGGCTGATGTCGGAGCAATCTGAGGAGTATGGGGGAAAAAAAAGTATGACTAATGAGAAATCAAAGTGAGATGTGTCACATCAGGAGTATTCGGTGCATATGGCGATATCAAATCTGAGGTATTAGGAAAAAGAGACGAAGCAGGTGAGAGATAAAGTTTGAATTAGTAATATTCTTTTCATATTTTCCTATAGATCATCAAAATATGGGACTTCAGTCAGATCTATTACCATCACTGGATTCCTGGAATGATGACAAAAATAATGATTCAGCTTTTATCCTAAAATCTGTGTGCATGAATCACAGCCGACTGATGCATCTTATGAATATCAATCTGTTCTCATTTTCTCTTCCTTTGGGTTAAAGCAACATAGCTTCTGTTTGATTTAGCAGGAGGAAATATATATGCTGTTGCCCTCTGACTACCAATTAGTGAAGACTGTGCACTGTAAAAAAAACAAACAAAAAAATAATAACTCAGCCGTCAATTTATAAGTTGACTGAATCTAAAAAAAACAAAACAAGGTGAGCTAATGTTGTAATGATTCAAAACAAACTTTTCGAGTTAAATAAAGTTAATAAAAAGAAGGGTCTCAAGAGAGTTGTAACTCTCACACAGTGCATGCTGGGAAATCTATGCAGATCATGTCTTATGTTTCATGATCATTCATCCAACTCATCATTTTGGGTCAAAAGACTTTGAGCAAGAAGAGCTAATGTTTCTAAGTGTTATGAAAATAAATAGAAGATAATTTAAGTTAAATTAACTGGAATGAAAAAGTTTCCTTAAAATTTTAAGTTGACTGAATTTGAAAAGTTGAGGTAAATTTGTAATGATTCAAAACAGTTTTTTGAAGTTTCTCTTTACAGAACATTAATTCAACTCTCTGTTGCAAGTTAAAGACTTTAAGTTAGACAGACTCATGCTTATGAGTTCTGAAGGGTTCTAAAAATAAAGAGTTTAATTAAGCTGAATAAAGAAAACTTGTATATTTACATTAAGTTAATGAGAAAAAAATTGTTGATTCCACTATATTCCTGTATTATTATTTTTTTTACAGTGTGGAGATGAGACTTATACGTTCTTATGTTGTGTAACAACCAACAAAATTATTCCAATATATTAGATAATTATAATACAGGGTGAACACAGCATACAGAGCAGAAAATTGCCTTCCGGGCAGTGACGGCTAAAGCAGAAGATAAAAATAAGTGTTATTGTATCATGGGATCTCTTGTTGAAACTAACTTGAGACAACTTTTTCCACTGCACTGCACTTTTTTTTTTTTTTATTGGAGCTTACAAACTTTTTTTTCTGTGTTTCTACCAAAGGAATCAGGGTTTAAATTTAGTTCCTGGCATAGTTCCTGGCCGGCTAAAACTCTTCCTCCTCTGAGGGCAGTGCTGTCTGATGACCCAGGACATCAGATTGAGTTGCTGAACTGAGTGCCAATGATTGGTCAAACACACGCCTCAAGGTTGTTACAACTTGTGTACAGAATTCATTCACAGAATAAGCAAGCCCTGGCTGCCAGTCAAAGCAATATAAAGGCTCGAGATAGGAAGTTCTCGAACACTTTATTTGAAGAGGTGTGCATATGAGTGACATGAGAACATCATAACCATGACATGACATCTGTCATAAACATGAAAGAGTCTTCATGAATGTCTATGAAAATTAGATGGGGACAGAAATTTCTCATCAAAACAGAGATCTGCATCAACTATTGAGCCAAAATTTCTAGTAGCCTGCTTCATATTTTAAGTAAAGAAACTGAGTTTCCTCTGAATCAGGCTAATGAAATTTGTTTGACCAATAAGATCTCTAATTTATTGTTTGATCAACTGTTTGAAGTTTTGTGACATACAGCGTTTGACATCTTTGAGGCAGACAAGGAGAATATCTGCATAACGATGGAGGGCTACACCATGGTTTCTTAATCTGACTGAGAGGAAGCATGTAAATTGAAAATAGCAGAGGCCCGAGAACACACACTTGAGGAGCACCACAATTAGAATGAGCAACTAAAACTCAGGTATTTTCTACAACAGCAAAAGTTCTATTTGTGAGGTAGGAACAAGGGAGTTTAAGGGTTGTTCCCTTTGGACACTTTAGTTATTAACTGTCATATGTGATTGGTTTTGACATTGACTTTCACTGTAATTGTGTCCTGAATATTTTTATTAACTCCATTTGGACTGAGGCTTGCTATGGCATGTTTCTGAAATTATTTGGTCTGAGGGTCATCCACATAATAATGGTGGGATACACCATGGTTTTGGATGATCTGACTGAGAGGAAGCATGTAAATTGAAAATAGCAGAGGCCTATGAACACATCCTTGAGGAACACCACAATTAAATTAAGCAACTGAAGAACAGGCATTTTCTACAACAAAAGAAAAAGTTCTATTGTGAGGTAGAAACAAAGGCAGTGTAGGGCTCTTCCCATTAGACTTTATAGATATTAGTGTCACATGTGGTTGGTTTTGCCATTGTCTTTCATTATATATAATTGTGTCATGAACAGCACTGGAGACAAGGTTAGGTCCACTCATTGATAGTCTGCTATAAAGGAAAAAACGCCTTGCCTTGTTTGTATTTGTCTAAAGCTATCATGATCGTCTTGAGCAAAGCTAAGCCAGGCCCAACAAAAATAGCACCACAGGAAACTTGTCTCGGTGGAACATTTGCACGTTGGGAGGTAAGCCCTGGCATTAAAATGTCTAAATACTTGCAAAAGAAAAGGTAACAGCTTTTGTACCATGAGCAAAGCAAGTGCTAATTTGTCATTTTCAGCTTGTTGGTTGCTGTCTTGGACGTTGTTGTTGTTTCCGTGGGCTTTGAAAATGTTAGACAGCAGATATCACAATGCTGACTGAAACCAAGTAACCAATGGCAGGCTTATACCTGCAGCGTGCAGCCTTTGAGTCAGACTAATTCGGACTTAATTAGGCTCATGTTTTTTGAAAGGTTATTTTGTCTTGGTTAATATCAAGTTGTCATAACAAAGACAAACAATGTCAACGTTGTTTTGAAAAGGACATAATTGACCAAATGACACTTAATAGTTCATGACAGGTGTCAGGTCATGGTTATGGCGGTGTAATGTCAGTCTTATGCACAATCCTTTAAAGTGTTACTGGAATTTCGTATTATATTTATTCACATCAACACAATATTATATAGCAGACATGTTGCAGAAGAAAAAAATATACTTTCTAACTGTTCAGCATGTTGGTGCCAAGTTGCAAATGGGCAACTAGCCTTTCTGGCATTTTCAGTCTCCCCTTTCACCCCTGCACATTCTTCATCAAAATCTATTCAGACATGACAGGCTTGCAGCAAAAAAGACACATGATATCTATGCTGTTGTTCCATTGTGTGCAAAAAATTGCTTTTCATATTGTTTGAAGCTGCTGCTTGTTAATCGCTTATTGGTCTAATCTGCCTAATCCTCGTGCTTCTTTTGATGCGGGGGAAAACACAAAAAATGAATGTGCAAAAGGCACTCGAAGGGGATTTATTTCATGGGCTTCTTTAGTTCCTGGGACTATTTGATTGAAAAGAGCCATTTGAAACCAGGAGCAACCATGTGTGACAGCTGAACAGGCAGCCGGGAAAGTTTGAGGTGAATCAGACTTGTGTCTCGAGTGATGTTCAGTGACATTCAAAGTGCTTATTTTCCATGTACCAGCCAGGATCCTAGTTGTAAATATACCTAAAACATATTGTCAAGCATACCCCTAGACTGGGGATTTAAGGCAGTCTCTGACATTTTAGCAGAAAGAGAACAGATCAAACAGTCAAAAACAGAGAGGATCAGTGCATTTGTCTGGATGAAGGATGATGTCTCACATTGATCGTCGTTGGAAATCAAACAATGTCAGAGAGCACCAAGAAGATGATAGAGCACAAAAGAAGTTTTGGGGCTATACAGATATATCAAGAGAAGGTTTTTGAATGTTGTAAGAGTTCCATGACAACAGCATAGTATCGCATTTTTAAAAGGATGAATAGGATTAGAGCATCAGACGACTTTCAGAGGCATGGCATTATTATTTCATCGAAGGCACAGTATGAAACAACAAATGTAGGGCAGTGAACACTCAACTACAATTTGGATTGATATGGAGTGCAACTTGACTTTTTGCGGAGTCAGGATGAGTAACACTCTACATGAGCCTGTGTCACTGTCACAGTATCAAACTGCATTGTTTGGGGATGACAGTACCTCTTGGTGAAAGCAAGGGAATGATGCAAGATATTTTGTGCATAAAAAGCATTTCACACTTTAGCTGGGCATTAGTCATTGCAGTGACTGTGTATCTGAAACTGTCAGTAGTAGCTTGGCTCAGTAGGTAAAGTGGAAGCAGTAAGATGCTTTTATCTGAGGTATAGACTTGAGTTACTTCACTTGGACTGGAGTCACAAATTTGATGACTTTAGACTTCACTTGAAAGAAAAAAAGACTGAGCTGGGACTTGAGCCTTTTGACTTGACGCCTTCCGCCATGCCCAAACATTAAGAAGTGTGTTAAAATATGTTCCACCAACCAGTTAATTTCCTTCATTTCATGAGTCAGCTAACATGAACGCTAATTCAGTCCTGGCAAATCAACACCAAGATCCACATTGTTTGAACCAATCCGAGAACATCCGATCAAGTTGCAAGTTGTGGAACAGAACCATGAAGAATTAATGTTACGTTACTCAGCACCAGTTGGAAAACATGATACCAAAGATAATTTTGTTGACAATTTTCAAGAACAAAACCTACGCTGCAGTCAACTGAAACAAAATAGAGTATGTTAACCGAACAGGTCAAAAATTACAGATGGCGACACAACTTCCAACTTCAACTGTTCAACCTTAAAGTTGTGCAAAGAATGGTTAGTCTGACTCTGTTGTTAAATGTACAATATATAAGTTCTGCCGCTATGGGTCTCACATTAAAACATCAACAAAAGACGTGCTTTAATGACATCGTGAGGCAGCATAGGGTCATGGGAGTTGTTATTTTCGCCGTTAAACAATCACCGTTGCAGATAATGTTCACGGACAAGGTAACATTAAAGTTTTATTCATATTACATCATGTTCAATGACTTCCTTCCTCAAGAAGTTATGGCAACTAGCGGCTAGCAAGGAAATGCAGCATTACTTTCAATAAATTACAGATTTCTCTTGGTTCCACTTGTTGTTCCACTGTTACACATTATACTGTAGCTTTAAAATGGCATTACATTTCATGAAAAGTGCATTATGACTTCTTTAGGCCTTGGGTCTTGACTTGAGACTTGTCAGTCTTGACTTAGGACTTGAGTGCAAAGACATACTTCCTGTATGACTTGCAAAACAACGTTCCACCAGGGTGGCCGTGACTTGAAAAGGTTGAGAATCACTGCTGTAATTAGGGGGCCAAGCCCGCGGGGCCTGGGGGACGCGGATGCACAAGCATACGCGTTTCCCAGGACCAGCGGTGCTGGGAACCCTATTGTTTTTGGTCGGATTTTTATTCTTTTTTTTATTAGGGGGCCAAGCCCGCGGGGCCTGGGGGACGCGTATGCACAAGCATACGCGTTTCCCAGGACCAGCGGTGCTGGGAACCCTATTGTTTTTGTTCTGATTTTTATTATTTTTTTTTTTTTTTCTCTATTTTTATTTTTCCGTAGATAAAAGTACTGCTGCAGGCTAAACCGTGCAAGGGAGGGTGGTGCAATTTGGAGGCTTGGACCAGACCCCTGCAGGGACCTAAGATGCAAAAAATGAAATATGCCCGCCAGCAG
>JAJHUR010008674.1:5504-24162 GCA_027495735.1 Lutjanus campechanus | reverse complement strand
GTTCACCATTCACTTCCATTGTTTGGGAGATTCTGCAACACTGTTTTCCTGTGAAACTCCAGCAGTGTTTTGCAGACTAACGAAACAAACCCGACCTTCAGTCAGCATGAGGGTGAGTAGATAATAACTGAATTTTCATTTTTGTGTGAACTATCCCTTTAATGGGCACAACCTCCACTGCAGGTGCTGATCTGTGAACAGACAACACCAAGTGTAAATTATTCATTATTTATTTCAGCTTTTTGAGTTTCTCCAAAAAATTTATGTTTTCTAATGTTCTAAATCAAAGGTTTTCAAAGGGCTGCAGACAGTTTCAGAGGAACCTCGGTGAACGAAAAAATATTATATTAGTTATCAAAAGGAGATCACATAGAAAAGCCCAAAAGTGTGCAAACATGCCGACCTTGGACAGACCTTTTCTGTGTATTTCTTGTATTCTAAAGTCACGTAAAACAGCAACATTAGGCTATTTTGGCTCAATTTCTGACTGTCTGTTGCAGGAGTCTGCAACCTCTACTCTCCAAAGAGCCAAAAAAAAGCAACCAAAAAAAGTGTCTGTAGCTGAAACTATTAAATTCTTTTTCTTTCTTTGAATCTTTCTTTGAGACTTCTCCTTTTTTTTTGGGATCTGGCATCCATAGCTAGTCAGGAGAAACTCAAGAGCCACTGGTGCAATTTAAAGGAAGAGGTGCCAAGCCACAGATGAAGGCTATGACTTGTCTCGATAAAAATTAAAATGTTTAAAAAATACTTCAGAATTTCCATGGTTTTTTTTTGTTTTGTATTTTTGT
Organism: Lutjanus campechanus; assembly: GCA_027495735.1. Lineage (NCBI taxonomy): Eukaryota > Metazoa > Chordata > Actinopteri > Lutjaniformes > Lutjanidae > Lutjanus > Lutjanus campechanus. The sequence continues at coordinate 23,371 of JAJHUR010008674.1, read as the reverse complement.
CAAAGCCACAGGAGCCACTTGAGAGGGGGAAAAGAGCCACATGATCATCCAGAACTTGAGCTAAACTGAGCAAATAAAATAAGGGGGGCATCTTTTACCAAGCATCGTTTGCAGGGAAGCCCACAGTCTCAGATTTAGTAAAAACCCCTATTTTAAATAAATAACATAGCAGTGCAATAGGTGCTTCATCATCTGTCGCCTGGTGGAGATGTGCACTCTACAGGACTGAATGCACTCCTCTGGTTCGGTCATGTTATATCTCAGTGAGCAACATTAACCAATGCCATGATGCAACATGAGCGAAACTGAAACGACTACAAATTGAGTCTTTTTGATTAACTGGTACGACCGAGAGACACTTTAAAAATTCATAAAATGTAATAAGTGACTACGCCGTGAAAATGTGAGGGCAGACAGCTACTGTAGCTGATCTTTCCCCAAAATATAAATGTTCTGAAGGGAGAGCGTTGCTCGCGTTCGCACGTTTAAACACAACTGTCACAGAAATGGTAGAAACGTTCTTTCTGGTAGAGAGCATATTTTTTTTTCGAAAAGATGAACTCAGACTCGCTCCCAGCCAGCCAACTTGCAGACATAAAACAAGTTGCTGCATGTAATATTCAAATCAGCTGTGAAGCTGCGAACTGACTCGACAGGATCCGCCGCCTGTCAGCCCCGATGATCACCACTGTAACACAGTTCGGGTGGAAAAAACAAACTCTTTTGATCGAGCAGACAAAAAAAACTTTGTGTTTTCCAAAAAAAATAAATAAATAAATTCTCCAGTTGCTTTCACTGTTCCTACCAGCAACATGATGTTTAGAGAGGAGAAATATTTCCACATTTCTGCTGCCAAAGTGCTTGGCAGAATATGAAAAGCAAAACCAGCCACTGACAAAACTGACCAGCTCTTGGCAGGTAACTGGTGTTTATTTCCCTCTACGATGATTGACTGTTTTAATCTTCCAACACACGGCTGCAGTGCACCAGAGCCGGCAACAGATGGCAATAATGCACCTTTTCACATTAAAAGCACCTCTGCTGCTGCTGCTGCTGCTGCTGCTGCAGCCCCGGTGGCACCTTCCTGTCCACGTTTGACAAACAGTCCTCATTATGAAGATTACATGTCCCACTGTAGGAGCGGAGACGTCGATGCATCAGGAAAAACCTCTCCTGATTGGGCGAGGCGAGGCTTTTATCGAAAGAGAGAGAATAATCTCGATCCCAGAAAAGTCACATAACGGTTATATAAAGAACGGCGAGCCGTCCATTACAAAGGGTTCTTTTATAATGTTCCTCTCAGTCCCACGTCAAATCCACAAACAAAAAAACCGAACGTGCTGGTTTGAACCTGCTGCACACAGGAACACACAGGAACCCATGAACGCTGTGAGAACAATAACAATACACTCAGAGACACAAAGATGCTGACTAGAACCATTAAGGGTTCTTTGGCTTGTTCCCATAGGTGAGCCCTTTATGGATCCTGAAAAGGTTCCACTAAAGGTCTACCTAGAACCCATCATAAAGGGTTATAGCTGGTGCCACCTGTGAAAGGTTCCACCCAGACCCCTCTCTTTCCACCTTCTGAGGGGCGCTAACAAGAACCCAGACAGGGGGGTTCTACTTAGAAATGTTCTATATTCCACAGATTTTATTTAGAACCTACTCAAGGGGGTCTACCAAGAACCTTTCTATATTTCAAGAGATTTATCTAGAACACATTCAGGGGGTTCTATCCAGAACCTTTCCACTCTCTAAGGGTGCTAACAAGAACTCAGCCAGGAAGTTCTACTAAGAACCTTTTATATCAAAGGATTTCATCTAGATTCTAACCAAGGGGTTCTACCAGGAACCTTTTCTATATTTCATGGGTCTTGTCTATAACACACTCAGGGGGTTCTACTAGCACCATTCTACCTTCTCAGGGTGCTAACAAGAACCAATTTTATTGAGAACGTTGTCATATTCCAAAGGGTTTTTTTTCTACCAAAAAACCTTGTTATATTCAAGTGGTTTTATCTAGAACACATTCAGGGGGTTCAATCCAGAAACATTCCACTATCTAAGAGTGCTAACAAGAACCCAACCAGGGGTTCTATTGCAGTGTTTTTTATATTCCAAGAGTTCGATTTAGATCCCAACCAGAGGGTTCTACAGAGAATACTTTTAAATTTGAAGGATTTTATTTAGAACTCACTCAAGGGGTCTACAAGAAACCTTTTTATATTCCAAGGGTTTTATCTATAACCCACTTGGGTGTTTCTATCCAGAACCTTTCCACCTTCTGAGGGCGCTAACAAGAACCCAACCAGGGGGTTCTACAGAGAATACTTTCATATCACAGTACAAAGAACCCTTAATGAAAGAATTCTTCATAGATTTTAACAATCTTTGAAGAACTCTTCCTCCAAAAAAGGGTTCTTTGGATGAAAACAGTTCTTAATTGATCCCTTAGTCTTACAAAGAACTATTGACAAACCATTTCTTCATTCAAAAAAGGCTCCTTCAGAGGGGTAGAACCTCAGCCCTTCAGGAAGAACCCATTTGTAACCCTTGTTTCTAAGAGTGCTCGGCCTGGCTTCCCATGACTGAGCACAGTGGCTCACCACGATTCATCTAAATAGCACCCCTCCGGTCCTGTTTCCCCTCCTCACTCCTCACAATGTTGTTTCATCCATCTGCTGCGTTATCTGTAATGGTGGCAGATAACTATAAATGGTGTCGAAGGGCACTGACACACACAGGCGAGTACATCTAACAGAGGAGCTTCCAGCCAAATCCCTGTGCAGCGGCTCAGAGTCCAGCATTACACAAGACCTGCGCAATGTTAATCTTCGGCTGAGGCTTAAGTGAATGAAACGCCCGCCCTCCCCTCTCCGTCAAACGAGCCTACTCACTCCTCCTGGGCTTCAGCTCAGAGAAACACACTCTTTCTACCTCCTACACACTCAGAAACAGGGCAGAGAGGAGCAGGCTGAGACATCATTATCTCTCCCCTGTCTGGGCAGGAATGGGAGGAGTGCGAGCTCTTGGAGTGGCTCGGCATGAGGCTTCAGATTTACTGACACAGCCTCTAATACGGAACGTCTTCATTGTTGAGAGTGACTCAGGAGGGCTGGAAAAGCTCAAAGTATTGACAGGGACCAATTAACCAAATTGAACTTTACAGATGGAAGGGACTGCACAGTGGATAATCAATTAATTCTATAAATCTAAAGTAATTAATTCTAACAAAAACGCCAAACTTTTGCTGGTTCCAACTTCTAAAAGGGATGGTTCGTTTTTTTTAAGTGCTGTGGACAGGGTCAGCAAAAAAAAATATTATAGCCTCCTATAAAAATCTGTTTATGTGCGCGCTATATTTAGAACATTTTACCTGCTTTCCCTTGCCATCAGACAGTCTTTTCTGACGGGAAACTGCCATCGTATGAGCCAAATATCACTCCCTCCACACCAACCAAACTGCATTGGCAAAATCAGTCATTTTACCGAGCAGAACATGTGAGTTGCTGCCTCGATCTGTGAGTTTGATGGTGTTACTGTGCGACTTCAGTGTTTTAAGAGAATAGCTCGGATTCACTGAAGTCACACAATAACACAAACAAACTGACAGATCGTGGCAGCAATAAACCAGAAACTCCCGTGTTCTGTGAGGTAAAATGACTGATTTCACCTGTGAAGTTTGGTTGGTTTAGAGAGAGTGATATTTGACATATAATCAGAAAAGGCTGTCTGATGGCAGTTAACTTTACTTTGCAGACAGACAGTCTTTTCTGACAGGAAACCGCCGTTGTATAAGCCAGATATCTCCCTCTCCAAACCAACCAAACTCCACAGACAAAATCAGTAATTTTACATCACAGAACACGGGAGTGACTCGTCTTCGGCTGCCTTGATCGGTTAGTTTGTTTGTGTCATTGTGTGACTTTGGTGAATCCAAAGTAACCTTTTACAACACAAAAGTCACACAATAACACAAACAAACTAACCGATTGAGGCCAGCAACTTCAGTGTTCTGTGAGGTAAAATTAACGTTTTTGCCAATGGAGTCTGGTGGCTTCCTGTTGGAAAACAATCAGAATATAAACTGATATTGTTTTCTTTTTGGTAGCTAAAATACATTTTGCTGCTGACCCTGGTGACCACAGCAGTACATTGCTTAGCTTCCTACACCAGTGCTGCTGCTGCTTCTCCAAACTGGGGGTGTGGTGACCAACATCTGTTGTAGGTAATACACTGACTATGGATCATACATCTCATACAGACCCACTTCAGAAAGTCAAAACTATCCCTTTAAATGTGGGGTTTGATGCTTTTCTCTGTTTCACATCAATATGAATGGAGTTTTTGACTGTTCATTGGACAAAATAGTGAAATGAAGATATCACCTTGGGCTCTGGGGGGCATTTTTCACCAAAGTCAGACCAGATGATCATCTGGATATATATTAAAAAAAGGAAAAGAAAAACTGACCTGTGACTTCATCTGAGCAGCCTTCTCAGGATCCACAGCCAGGACGTGCTGGTAGTGGCGGATGGTGTGCTGGCGGTCCTTGTTCTCGGCGCGGACGTACCGCCTCAGGGCCTGCAGGATGCGGTGGGGCTGGGGGGGTGAAATAGGAAGAAGAGCGGTGGTTAGTAGAGTCGGGTGGTAAAACACAGCCTCATAACCCCTTCTGTGTAACACTGACTCTTAGATGGATCAGTGTGATGCAATCTTCCTGTCTTGTGTGGATATAACTGACACGACAGAAAGTGTCATCAATCATTTCCACTTCTCTTCCAATTTTAGACTCATCAGTTACATATTTTTTTTAATGTGAGGTTTATTGTTCTCACGTCCACGTCCCCGGCCAACATTACCCTCTTTCAGAGGCTGTAGATGACGAAACTAGACACTAGATGACGTACGGCATCCAATGGTACCAACCATGTCATGCAAGCTTGGGCGCGGGACTAAGTAACACTCCAAAGTTAGGATTTTTGCACGCAAGTTATGTTCACCTATTCTATTTGAATATTTCTGCATACCAGGGTCCATAAACAGTATTGTAATTGCATAATTTGCATCTGACTGGGAAGCATTTTTGGAAACTTGACCATGCTGTATATAATGACCTACAGTGACCTTCAGGATAATCACAGCCTCATGAAACTTCACAACCACAAACCAGAGACCTGGAGCTTTCAGAGGACGGATGGATTTCCAACCGTTTTTGACAATAAGAGGGTTTCTTCTGAGCAATCCACAGAACAGAAGTGCTCAGCATTCAATTGCTGAAAATCTCCAAAAAAGTCAAAAGCCTTTGATACAAAACCACAGCATGAATTTTTCTCCAGTGTTACTCGAGGTCTTGGTGTCTTAGTGTGGTATTTTGGAGGAATTCCGACCATCTCAAGTGGTCAGAAGTGGTTAGATTTTGCATCAAATCTGTTGCAGCAGCTTATGAGACATAAGTGAACACGGAAATACTGAAATATACTTCAGTCATAACTTTAAAAACTGGAATAGGTGCCTTAAGAGAACACAAAGTTTATTACAGATTTGTGCTGATCTAGCATACAGTATATTGTCGACCTGGTATCTCCTCTAAAGATCCCCCATCCGTCTCTAAAAACAACTAAAACTGGGTCTGTGGTGGGGCGATGAAACAATATGATCTCACTTAGTAGGGAGCCTCCAATTAGACATAAGCACATTTTGTGCAACTAAAGGTGAAAATTAACATGAAAACGATTCTTTTTTTTTCTCCTCCACCTTCATATATCTGAGCAAAAAGGATGACAGGAACGTTCTTATCACATGCAAGGTGCAAAATAATCCATTGCATATAACATGACATGAAATCTTCTGCAGCACCTACTGAAATAGCATCACACCGCAGATGATGCAATTACCAATTTTGTAAGTGTAACCAAAGCAGGATGAGGAATTACTGCTCTCAAGTCAGGCAACATTCTTACATTTAGCATGAGCACAAAACAGATTAAATCCTGGATCTAAAAAGGAGCAACGTTGTTCTGCTCACTTAGAAAAAAAGAGAATTAAAACACTCGAAAGAATATCATGTTGAAAAATCAGACTTTTTTAGAAACCTTCAGGTACACAATTACTTTGAACATAACATCAGGAGTGAAGCATACCATACTCTGATGATCCAATACTGAGAATATGTTTTGGCACTACCTAAAATGATGCAATTATGGGCTCTATCTCTGGACTTTATAAAGGTATAAACTGAAAAACTGGAGAGAGAAAGTAATCTGTCAATATCAAATGAGGTGGAAATGCTCTAAGTGGTGGGAGTTTGGGTGGAAATGTTTTATTCGTTTCTTTATTACACCGAAGCAGAAAGCACATTTTGCTGGAGGGGATGCCAAATGTTGCAGACGGTGTTGGTTTCAGGAGGTCTGAATATATTTTGGGAGTGTCCAGTGATAAGACCTTTTCTGGGCAGAGTTTCACAAGGCGCTAAAAAGCTTACTTGACACTGACCCGACCTTGCAGTTTTTCACTTTATTTTTTAAGAAACGCTGATGTTCAGACGAGGCGTTGTGATGAATATCTGTTTGGTGTTTCGATACGTGCTTGTAACAAAAAGGGACTCACAAGGCGCTGGTTATGTCCTCGAGAGGACAAGATCATATCAGCCCTGTTTTAGCCTCTTTAGGAGAGTTTAAGACAGAAGTTTTATATCAAAGTTGTGGTGAAAATATATGTGTGATATTGCTTTCAGCGGTGGGCGTGGCCAAATTTCTAGGCCATGCCCTCAAAAATCTGTACTCACATATATCACACTCAGATGCATAAAAAAGTCTCTTGGACCGGTAGGCTAAACCCAACAGGAAGTCGGCCATTTTGAATTTCGTGGTCAATTTCGGTGTTTTCCACACGTTGTATTTTAACGAAGTCCTCCTACAGAATTCATCGTATTGACTTTAAAAATCGGTGTTTGCCATCTAAACTGCTTTGTGATCAAAAGTTATTCAAAGATTTGATGAAGATGAAGGGTGTGGCCGTGGCGTTGAGTGTTGATGTCTCGCCATGAAACAGGAAATTTGGTCTGATCTTCAGCAAACTTCACATCTACATGATAATCAAGAGTCACAGTCATTATGCCACCTAGTGAAGACAGTAAGTGACATCAAACTCCTGTCTGCAGTGTCCCCACTCCGCTGGGGTGCGAGGGCCTGTCCAATGCTGCTCCCAGCTTTAATTATTATTATTATTACTGTTTATCTTTATTGTTTTGGGGGGTTTTATTCCACTTTTGCTTCCTTTTTGTTTTATTTTAACTGCCTGATTTTACTTGCCCCACTCTGCAAATCTTTTGATCTTGGGTCTACCTGGTAAAGCAATTTGCAGCTTTGTTTTGAAAAAAGCAATTACTATAAAGCAATATCATTATTTATGGTATGGGAAAGATTTTTCTTTCTCTCCGTCTTAAGAAAAACGTCTTCATTAAATTCTGGACCAATTGGGTCAAATACGCAGAACCCTTACTGCTAGATTTTGCGGACGTACTGAATTTATTTCCTTTCTAAACTCCCCCTGACATATTTTTAATTGCTCATGTGTGCACGCTTTACCTCTCCCAAAATGCACAAAGTTCTTACATATCACAAAAATCTGTTGACGGCAGAGAAAATAAAACTGCCCTTGTCATGATATACGCTTTGTAATATAAACTGCTGTCCTGAAATAAAGAATAAAAAAAAAAAAGAAATATTTAATTCTTTTCTTTTTGGGTAACGAGCCCAAACACTGGTGGTTGGGGAGACGACCGGCACCTTGTAGCAGAGTGCCAAACTGTGTGCTGGCAAAAGGATGAAAAGACTGTTAGATAAGAGGAATTTAACAAACACGACACAGGGATTATAGCTGTAGGTTCAAATGTGATTGACTTTGTGCTCATGGAGGATTTTTGGATGTGTGTTTTTCTGGCTGCGGTAATCCATTCTCATCCTGATGAATTGGGAGTTGGCAGAGGGTCTTTTGACGGAATATGAGATAAGCCACAGGCCATGAGGAGTGTGAGGCTGTGTGTGCGCATGTGTGTGTGTTTGCACATCAACAGAGGAGAGGGAAAAAGCAATAGACAGATGGAGAGAGGTGAGGATAAAAAGATGCTCTTAGAGGCTGGTGTGTGGTGTTTACCCTGGGGGGGTCGGCCTGCAGGGCAGCCAGGTAGTTCTCCAGGGCCAGACGGCGCCGGTCATTGAGCATGGCCTCCACCCGGGCGAGGTGAGTCTCCACCAGCTGCTGCTTCTCGCTGGCTGCCTCCTCCTCCAGGGACTCCACCATGGCTTGGAAGTGCTGTAAACAAAATCATAAACATATATAAATATGTATATGCACCTTAAACTGTGGCACAGTGAAGCTCTTTCAACATCTATTCAAAAAAAAGAAAGAAAGAAAGAAACAGCTCTCGGTTTCACTCATGCACCTCTCAGTCTTGTCAAGGGAGTTAGGGACTCATTTAGCAGTCTCCCCATTCAGACGGTGCCCTAATTTAGCCTTAGAGTGATAAAGATAGAGCAGCCAGGGAAAAGGGATCTTTAATGGCACAGGGAATGAGGGAGCCGGGGTCTGTGAGCCGTCATATCTCCCCCAAACAAAGGGACAAAGGGAGGGGTCCCAGGGGAAAGGATCAGTGTCTTACCTGGATCAATGTCTGCCTCTCAGCCTTGGGCAGGTTCTTAGCCTGGCGATCAGCCTCTTCCCACTCTTTTCTTACCTGCAGCGAGACAGAAGGAAATGAAGGCAGGTGCGAGGTGGTCACCTGCTCAGTCACAGCGAGCCAGATAATTACCAGTAGCAGTAATTTTTGTAAACGTAGGCGGGTTGGATGAACAAAAACCTTTCATCGCACAAAGGCAAGAGACTCTTAGAGTCTGACCTTGCTGCTTGTCACATTTGTGCATTCAAATGTTCAAATCTTAAGAAAACTCAAAATAGTCGACAGACTTGCACATTTTCTGGCCCTGAATTCCCTCAGGCGGCAGCAGCACCCCAACAAGCTTAAGAGCTTAATTTATAAACTTAAACTAGAAAAATGTTTTACTCGCTCTTAAAAGAACCACATTTTCTTCACCTTCTCAAAAGTTTCAATATTTGTCCAATTTTATTGCAAAATATGAGTAAAATAGGTCACAAACTGCACCACAGTTACTGAGGAAGACTGATGCAAATACTTTTCTAACTAATCCTCACCGTACAGTCGATGAACTCATCTTCCTTCTTAATGAGGAAAATCAATAACGGACAATAGTTTTCACCTCCTGAGTGCCCTCTATGAAAAGAGTAAATGTTCTACTGATTTTTTATAAAAGTAATATTTATCCCCAAGCATAATTCTGCTATAATAATACTGCTGCTGCTAATTAAGCACGTCCTGTAAGTTGTGGTAAAATGTTCAAAAACAGATTCAAGCCAGAAAATTCAGCATCTGGCAAAATATTCTTTAAAGGGATAGTTCAAATTATATAGAGTGGAGCTAAGCAACGTGCTGCAGTGGACAGGGTCAGCAACAACAGGTATTTTAGCCACTTAAAGGTCCACCTAAAAAAAAGTAACACCAGTTTCGCTATATTTAGAATGTTTTCACCGTTTTATTTTGCCATCTGACAGCTTTTTCTGATGCATATAAGCCAAGTATCACTGTCCAACCAAACTCCACATGCAAAATCACAAATTTTACTTTGCAGAACACTGGAGCTGCTGGTCTACTGCTGACTCAATCTTTTAGTTTGTTTGTGTTATTGTGTGACTTCTGTGTCTTTAAATGATAGTTCAGATTCACCAAAGTCACAAGATAATGCAAACAAAGTAACAGATCAAGCAGCAGTGGACCAAGTTTTCTATGAGATAAAATGACTGATTTTGCCTGTGGAGTTTGGCTGGTTTGGAGTGAGCGATACCTGGCTTATCTAACAATGGTTTCCTGTCAGTAAAGGCTGTCTGACAGCAAAGTGAATCATTGAAAATATTCTAAATATGGCGTATACTTAAACTGATATTGATTTTTTCAGGTGGACCTTTTTTTAATTGGCTAAAATACGTTTTGTTGCTGAATCTGTCCACAACAGGACATTCCTTAGCTTCTGTGCTGGTGCTCCTCTCTGCATCCACAAACTGCAGGCGTGTCGACCACTATCTACTCCAAACTGTCCCTTTAACAAACTGGTATTGATATATATTCATATTGTGCAACTGAGCAGCAAAAATCTCACTTATTCTCTCTTTAATTAGGGAAGTAGAGCCATGGCTCCATCTGGTAGCTCACCCTCTCCATGCGGTTGCGGTGCCTGATCTCCAGCTGCTCCTTGGCTCTCTGGAAGCGACTGTGCTCCTTGTCGTCGGCCGGGGTCTCAAAGTAAATGTCAACATCATCGGTGGGCTGAGGAGTCGGCGGCATGGCTGCAAATTCAGAAACAGATGGTGAGTGGACTGCAAACTGACGACCAGGCAGACAGACAGACAGACACAGAAAGAGACAGACAAGCAGACTGGCTGGTCCAGGCAGAAAGACAAAGACAGACAGACAACTGGGCACAGAGAGGGAGAGAGAGAGTTTGAAAGTGGAATGCAGATTGAAGTTGGACAAAAATCCTCACAGAAGCACTCCTCTCATTGGCGTTCTTCCACCCTCAGTAACTCTGATAAATTTAAAAGAATCTGACAGTCTTTCCTTTTGAATTCCTTTCATCTTCCCATCGGCTTTCTGCTGACAGGTCGCATCTCCAGCACTAAAGGAAATATCTCCGTGTTTGACGGCTGGGTCATCCGGGGGCGAGGCCAGAGGACTCCGTTCTGGGTTCCTCTCTCGCTATACAGTCACGCAGGACTCACTCCCTGCGCCGCTGTAAGTCGCAAAAACAATAACGCTCCGGGCGCACGAACAGGAAGAGAACTCATCGTTTCGTCTCACCATCAAAAACAGGAGGCACGGGTTAACGGATAAAAAAAAAAACACTCTGAACTTCACCGCTTCAGCTCCAAAAATAAAATTTTATTTATCAAATGCAAAAAATGAAAAAAAAAATCCAATTGGTTATGGCTATGAATTGTGTTTGAACCGATGAAAAGTGAGCCAGTAAGGTGCAAAAAACAAAAAAAGGTGCTTGCTGACATGTGCTGGTGGGGTTCTAGTAAAAGAGGTGGCAGTGTTCTGTGAGCAGACAGACAGACAGACAGACAGACAGACAGGCAGACAGACAGACAGACAGACAGACAGACAGACAGACAGACAGACAGACAGGAGCAGGAACAAATGACAGGAGTGAAAACTGGCAGGAAAACAAAGAAGAAAAAGCGTGTTTGAAGTTGCCCGCACACAAATAACAATAAATAAAGAAAAAAAAGAATGTCATGTGTTTTTATTTGGTATTTTTGGACATGAATTTTAATTTAAAAAGTTTTCTTAAAAGATCTTTGACAGCTGATGAAGATCTTATTTGAAATTCTTCAATACTGGTTCAAATCTGACACATGAGGTTTGGTAGTGATTCATTTTTCCGACAAAAACATTTTTTTTAATTTAATAAAAGAAGCCGAACCTTCTGAAATGTTCAACCTTGTCTTAACACAGGTTTGAGTTTTTACTTCAATTAAAATTTTAAAATTTTACTTGAAAGATCTTGACCTCATTTGACCGTCGAGTGAGATAATATTTAAACTTCTTCAATACTAGTTAAAATCCAGTACATGAGCTTTGGTAGTAAAAATGCATTAATTTGAATAAAAGAAGAAAACTTTCTTAAATGTTCTGCAATTCTGTAATGTTCTTAAATGTTTATTGAGTTTTATTTAAATTTATTTAGACAGTCTTTACCTGATCTGACAGTTGAGCAGATTTTAAACTCGTTCCAAAGCGATACTTATACTTTTCTATAATACTTTGAGTAAAATAAACATGCATTTCTGTAAAAACCTTATTTCATTTAATAAAAGAAGAGACATTTCTTAACTGGTAAAAGAGAGCCTTATTGTAAAGGGTAAAACTGCCCTTGCTGAAAATGTCGAGGTAAACAATATCACCAAAGTGTATAAGTCTGATAATTTGATCTGTTAATTTGATGCCAAATGAAACTTTTTTGTCCATTAAGAAACGCTGACGGTGGTTAAATGCAGTAACAAAATAAAACTCGATTAGATCTGAGGTTTGACAGATAAATGTGTGCTCACTGCTTGATAAGCAAAAGGTCACTGCTGCCCTTTTTTTTTTAATCTATTATCTGTGTTATGACAGCTTATTAATGATTTATGAAGTGTTTACAGCCTAATTAATGACCTAATTATATACCATTTATACATCATTTACAAGGGTAGGTAACAAAAATACAGTCTAAATTTATGATTAAGACACGAAGTAGAATAAGTAAAGATGATCAAGATCAACATCAGTTTTCCATATTTGATATTTTTACAATATTTGTGCTGCAGACAGATTTTGGTCGGTTCGTATTGAGGTTTGATACCCTCAGTGACCGCTGTGTAGGAAGTGCGCTGGTCAATCAATGTTTAGACGCTGACGGTCCTGAAATGAACAATCTGTTCTCACAAATATAAATATAAATATCTGTGAGGGTTCACACAGTGTCCAATACTTTATTTATATAATAACAGTTAATTAGGTAATAAAAGTTGAATTTATTTCAGTCTGATATTGTTAATACTGAACATTTTGACTGTTCCAATTTAATTAAGCGCATTAACCAAACCTAATGAACCAGTGTGTTCCATATATGAAAAGATTAGGCTCTATTATGGCACAAACAGCCTATTTATCACTGAAAAACTGGAAGCTAAGTGGCATTTTATTCAGTGATACGGTGCTGAAACCATGAATTAATTTATCTGTTGACAGGAAATTAATCAGCAAGTTATTCATCGAGCAACAAAACCAAACAAAATCTTCTAGAGGTTTTAAATGTGAGAATTTGATTTAAATTATTGTAAATTAAATATATTTGAGTTTCAAACATTTGGTTCTAAGATACTGGGATGAATAATCAATATTTCCTGACATTTTCTAGCTTAAACAATTAATTAAAAATATAATTGACACATTACGATAATGAAAATAATCATCAGTTGCAGCGCTTGGTGTATCGGTGGAATGATAAAACAAAAGAGAGTGACGTTGAGTGAAGTTGAGTGAGTTGCTGTGATTGTTGTTGTGGAGGTGGCAGGGTAACAACAGCTGTGGTGATTTGATGAGTGACGGCTGAAGACTGCAGAACAGGTGTTCTGCTTAAAAGTCAGCGACAGACCAGATTATCCTACAGAGTTTTCAGCGAGTCAGAGAGTCGGCAGCAGCAGAGACACAGACAGAGAGAGATAGAGGGGTGTTTTCAGACCGGCCTCCGTCAGGTGAGACTTACTCAGGCGCTTGCACACGGCCATGCAGTACTCCTCTGAGTCGAAATTGTTGCGGTTGCCGGCGCAGCCCCCGTATATGAAGCGCACACACTTCCTCTGGCTCATGTCGAAGTGCCAGCGGGGCATGGAGGCACGGCAGGGGCCGGTCTCAGCCTCCAGGGTGCACACCGCTGCCAGGGGACAGCGTGTTAGATCATCCGGCCACAAGGGGCAGCACTTCATTCCAGTCGCAATTACAAGCACTCAGAAAAACTACCATGAAACACTCCTTACTGCTGCTACATCTACAAATACAATTAAACCATTGACATATGTAAAGATGGACAGCATGACAGCCCAACAAAAGTGAAGCCAAAACATCTTGATCGCCCCCTGGTGGCTGGCTGCAGTATAGGTCATAACTCCTGTCCCCAAAGATAATTTTTTCCAAAGATTATCCAGGCATTTTACCCAAAATTGTGGACAAACCTCACAGAAATTGCAACATGAACAAACTCAACAGATTTGGGGTCCTTAATATGTTCTGAATGAGAGAAAAAAAAGTCTTAAGGCATCGTATGGAGGGAAAGTTTTAAAAATTGTCTAAACATGGTCCCAACAAAAAATTACAAAAGAATATATGACAATATCTGCTGTTTCTGCTAGTAAAGAGGGGTGAAAACATTTCAGGCGCTCTGCATTCAGTAACAAAACATTATATTGTTTGCTAGCTAACTAAAAGTAAAAAAAAAAGAAAAGAAGAAGAAACATTTAATTGTTTGCTAGCTAGCTAAAAAGTTAACTAAGCTAAATCTCAGATTTTTTACAGCTAGCTAAAAAGTTATTTAAGTATTATATTCTTTGCTAGCTAACTAAAAAGTTATCTAAGTGTTATATTGTTTGCTAGCTAGATAAAAAGTTAGTTAGTTTCACCTCCTTTGAGAAAACAGTGCCCAAAGTGTTTACTACTACAGTGCCTAAAAAAATCTAAGAGATCCAAACCCTGGTTCCACTTTTTCGGTCCCTAAAATAATAATTTAAATCAACGTCACTATATTAGTATACTTATTACATTAATCAGCACTAATGAATACAAATGTGGACACTGATTTTGTAAAGTTATGTGGTTTCTATTTTTTGTACTTTTTTTTCACACTGATGTTTGTTCAAATGTCATTTTTCTGATCAGTTTAGTTTTGAGTTGTTTGATGCTATAAAAAGCAGGTTTCACGTCATAATTGACAGCCGACTGTGTGGGCAGAAACTGGCTCCAGATGACGTCACCGGTGCAAGATGGCGGCATCTGTATGCAAGATATTTTGGCTTCGTTTTTTGTACAGTGGGAGGAAGTAGAGACGTGACAATAAAAATACTGAACAAACTCCTGTTTGTACACGATGATCAGGATTTTGCAGCAGTTTGGCTACAAATAAGGCAGGATGATTTGTCCTTGTACCCTGATAAGGCAGAACAGTACATCACAGTGTCTGCTGTGAGCTGAAAAAAGGAGGATCTGCTGATGCATACACTGATCTAATTACAGTCTGGCTGAGATTTAAGCATATAGCCGATAGTTAAAAAGTTAAAAAGGCTTGATTATATTTAAGTGGTCGGCAAAGTGCCAATTAGAAAGAGAGAAACAGATAGGAAGATTGTACTAGGGCTGCAACAATTAATCGATTAGTTGTCATGATTAAATTAATCACCAACTATTTTGATAATTGGCTTGAGTCAGTTTTTAAGAGAAAGAAGTCAAAAATCTCTGATTTCAGCTTCTTAAATGTGAATATTTTCTGGTTTGTTTAAACCTCTATGTGAGCTTTGGGTTGTGGACAAAAACAAGACATTTGAGGGCGTCGTCTTGGGCTCTGGGAAACATTTTATGGACTAAACAACTAATCGATTAATCAAGAATGTGATCACCAAGTTAATCGATACTGAATATAATCATTAGTTGCAGCCCTAGATGGTACATGGTTCATTTTAAACAGCTCAATACAAACCTTTCACTTCCTGCAGAGTCTTGTCCTCGTCTTGGCTGTCTGACATTTTGCTGCTCTCTTTCTTCTCATCCTCGTCCTCCTTATCTGCCTCCTCGTCCTCGTAGACATAGTGGTACTCCTCCTCATCTTCTTCCTCCTCGTCCACTGGCTCCTCCTTTTGTGTGGGCTGCTCGTCAGCTGGTGCCTCACTGAAGGCAGAGGGGGGGGGGGTGATTGAGTGAAGGGGTGGAAGCCAGGAAGAGAAGTGATTTATCAAGGCAGAGCAGCTGCCATAGGTCAATGTCACAACACTTTAATTCAGCCAGATGGTGGACAGTAATACCTGCCCTTCACAACACAGCGGATATCACGCTCTCCATATTTCACAGCAGGGCTGGACGATACGGCTTCTAAATAATACCTCCACGCTTTTAGGCTATTCCACAATATACAATATATATCTCGATATATGTATTTTATCTAAAACAACATACCCTAAATTCTCAAAAAGGGCTGGGAAATATGGACAAAATCACAGGTTCGTGTGGATGACTGTTAGTGCTTTAACAAAGTCATAACACAATGAGATTTTTAATAATTAATCAGTAATGTGGATATAATGGCTAAGACGGGGTCGCATTAACAAAGATTAATTCTGCTGCACAATTAAAAACTAATTAAACTAAGTTTAGTCGATCAATGTTTAGTGGTGTAAACCAAAATTAAAAAGAGTTTAATCAATATGGAGATGCCTGCTTACCCAAATTAAAATAAATAAATATGCAAAGTGCTGTTGGGACCAAGCTAGTAAGTAGGCCTATGAAAGAAAGGTGGAAACTGTTAACTTCCGACTGTCTGTTTTCCTTCACTAAACATTGCATTGCAATATAAATAAAACTTTATATTGTTTGCTAGCTAGCTAAAAGGTTAACAAAATGTTACATTGTTTGCTAGCTAGCGAAATAAAATAACAAAAAAATGTTATATTCTTTGCTAGCTGGCTAAAAGGTTAACAAAATGTTACATTGTTTGCTAGCTAGCGAAATAAAATAACAAAAAAAAGTTCTATTGTTTGCTAGCTAGCGAAAGGTTAAAATGTTACATTGTTTGCTAGCTAGCCAAAAAACAAAACAAAAACAAAAATAAAACATTATATTGTTTGCTTGCTAGCTAAAGACTTAATACAATGTCACATTGTTTGCTACCGGCCTTAAAAGTTAACAAAATATTGCATTGTTTGCTTGCTAGCTAAAAAGATTTTTAAAAAAATGTTATATTGTTTGCTAGCTAGCTATAAAGTTAACAAAACACTGCATTATGCCCTAGCTAGCTAAAAAGTAAAAAACAAAAACTTTATATTGTTTGCTAGCTTGCTATAAAGTTAGTTGGCCTAATTAGCACATTCATTATGACTCAGCAGAGAAGCTTTAGCCTGATTTCTCCTCCATTGAGAGAAACCCGTTGGCTGAATTATCAGCTGGAGTGAAACAAAGAAGAGACACGTCATAAAACTCCATTTTATTAATCATAAAACTTTAAAAGGCATAATTATTTTCCTCAGACCATCTCAAAAAGGCAGTTATTTTAAAGTTAAACCTCCTCAAGCGTAAGTTTAAAGTAATACTTACTAAATACCAAAGTTAATTTAATCTTTCTTCATTTTAAGTTTAAAAGTTTGGTGCAACATCATTTAAAGTTAGACCACAATTTAACATGATCTTAAAAATTAATCCTTGTTAATGCGGCCCAGCCTAATAGAACAACTAGAACAATCTGGGGAGTTCAGAAAATTTGTCTTTTTACTGAAATGTTGCCTTTAAAACGAGGAAAAAGCAACACTTAGGCCATATCATGATATACTGATATCTAAAATCTGGGGTGATATCTAACCTCCTATCACGATATGATATGATATCGATAAATTGCCCAGTGGAGTCTCACAGACACCGACAGCCACAGACTTTAACTGCTCACCTGTCCTCCTCTTCCTCAATCAGGTCGGCCTCATCAATCTCCTCATCCTCTATCTCTTCGTCTTCGTCGTCCTCCTGGGAGGGCAGGGAAGGTGGAGCGGACTCCCCGGCGCGGGAGGCGGGGCAGCACACGTACTCGGTGCCGTGGAACTTGTCGATGCCGCAGGGCAGCAGCATGCCGTAGCTGTGCAGCACCATGGAGCTCTTGGCGCAGGCCTGACAGGACGGAAGAAGCGAGCCGGTGATGATATTGACTGAACATGGCACAGGGCTCCAGATTGATGAAGCCGCTGCGCTTTTCAGGACTCTCGCCACTTTAAAGCATCAACTTCGGCTTTGACAAGGTGACAATTGTTCAACCTTTATTCATCAAGGGGAAGATAAAAGACTACATCAATGAATCTGCCAGATGGAGGAGCGTGTGAGTCACGGTGGGAGGAAACTGGGGAAGATCAATTAATTCAGTCACATGATATTATTGTCTGCTTGTCCCTCTAAGAATATTAAACACTAAACATTTCACTTAGAGACTGTTAGTATTACAGCA
>JAJHUR010008626.1:953-18016 GCA_027495735.1 Lutjanus campechanus | reverse complement strand
TTTTTTTCCTTGAAAGAGCAGGTGCAAATTATCACTGTTGTATTAAAAGCTGGTTGAAACAGTCTGAAGAGAAGATGTATCTGAATTCTAGAGAAGTCTGCACAACACTGAAAGAACCAGTGAATCTCTGCCAAACGAAAACATCCAGCGTCTAATGAAGAAAGAGGGTAATGTAGCCAAAAAATAAATGGGCAAAATATGTGACCATTTAAAACATCCAACAAAGAGGGGACGTTTAATGAACTGCTAATGCACCATGCTGATTGCATTCTTTTGACGGCACATGTACACCTGTGCATTAGGCTGTTATTATCTTGGGATTTTATTCAGCTGTATTAATGCCAACTGCATTCTCTGTGGTACCTGCTCTGTTATGAGCATCTGCTAGATTGGTTTTCTCTCTCCAGGTAGCCGCTCCTGCAGCAGTTCACTGTTGGCTTCAGTAGTTTGTATTTGAATATGACCATGCCATTTCATTTTCACCAGGAATTTGTTTTATTTTATGAAAAATGCCTGCTCCTACTCTACCTGTCACAGTTGACCTTGCATCATGGACTGTCTGTGTGTGCTTGTACATCATTAACCAGTAACTCAATTTCAGAAACACAATATTTAGTTTTTTCTTTAATTCATGAGCTTATTTGAGGCTTGTGAAACTTCTGAAAAAAGCTGAATTTTTGAAGCTCTCCTTTATAATGAGAGTTGAGGCAGTGTCAGTCACTGGTTGTTGAATTAGCCAAGCATTAGCCTGCAAACATGGCATGAAAGTGCAAGATGGGCACCTTTCATGCACTGTAAGATAAATATGACCATGAGAGGGCCATGCGGGAATGGAGGGTCAGCCCTGGTGTTTTGGTGGTCCTATACAAGATTTTGTTTGTGGCCCCTAAACACAAGCACACATCGTTGATAACTGAATGAACACACACACACTTTGCTTGTTAGCTCTGTTACCCACCAGTGTTTTCCTGCAACATTAAAGTGTTCTGACAACAGGCTACAAAGTCATGAATGTATTATTAATTTTAGCTATTTGCTTGCTTGTTAACATGTGTTACCATGGCTACACACTGAGTTATTTAAGCAAGCAAGTTAACTTAACACTGTACAAAGCTTGAGAAGCAGGCCTGGAATTTCATCATTTTAGGAGAAAATTCACTTGAACTTTGGTGTGGTCAAACTTTTGAAGGGACAAAGATTAGGGCAGCATGGCCATAAACCATCAAATAAAAACATAATTATGATCTATTTTTAGATAATATCTCAAAATAATGAGTTATATCAAAATAATGACAAAACAAGTCATAATTCTGTGATACAAACTCGTGTTTTTTGAAAAGGTTTCTGCTTATAATGGCTTACAGATCTTTTTTTCCATTAAACTGGTGGAAATGGGCTTCCATGGAGAGAGACGGTCTGTGAATGGCAGCGTAATGAAAGTATAGACATTCAGAAGAGCATATATACTGTCACTGTTAAGAGAGACTCCAGTCTGCAGTGTAGAATACAGGATTGTAACATCAGGCTTCATGATCAAGGAAAGTTTATTTCACAGAGATATTTCTGTCTGTATTCTGCTGCAAATCTACATCACACTAACAGCGTGTGAACGTGTGGTCGCCCATAATGGGTGTAGCCCTAAACAACCACACAGGGTGTTTATGCCAGCAGCCAGTCTTGAGTGTCTGAGAGTAAAGCCTGCTTAGTGACTGCAGTACTTTTTACACTTTGACCCTCCACCTTGTGAACTAAACTGAAAACAATAAATCCTCAGAAGGTGTGCACCCTTCCTAAAAGGTACATGACGAACGGACAGAACACGCTCCTCCTTGCTTCTCTTTTAATATATACTGCAGGATATAAGATAATAAACCCACTGGATGTCAAACTGCAAGAATACCAGACTCGGCTTTGCAAGCACCAGGGGACTGATGTGTTTGAGGATGCATTCACATTTTTGATTGGATTATGTAAAATAAAAATTGAATTCTAAATCCATTTGACTGAGGCTCTGTGAAGGCTGTCCAGGGACGGAGACATCATTATGAATATTAATTGTTAATAATTATCCTTCTCCTCAGGGTAACTCGTATTTCAGGACAGTGGAAGTTGATTTAGAGAGAAAAAAAGTGGAAGATGGAGATGGAGAGACAGACGGAGAGCACGGGAAATAAATGAGGGAAGAAGTGCATCAGTATCTTTACTGACACCGGCACATTTTTCTTTAACTTGTCATGAAAACTCTCTGTTGTATGCATCGCTTAGTGACTTGAGGCATTAACATGAAATCCAGATTAGTGTCAGACCATCTGCTTTTGAATATTTGTATAAACTCAGAAGATTTCACTTAATACCAACACTGTACAGAGAAGTGCCATGAATTTTCTGAGCGTTTCGTAAGCAAAGCTGTCTATACTGAAACTCTACAGACACTTTAATTCTTCAGAATGTTCATTTAAGTTCCAGCAAGTTGATGACTGAATCAACATTTTTCATTTTGTGACTATTTTTGAAATGTATGTGCACATCTGTGTGTGCTGCAGCTTGTTTTTGCCTTTGCACATTTTTATTTTTATTTTATTTAAGTTTTAAATTTGCATGTTAGCCCTTTGATGCAACATGGGTCCAAAAAATGACTAAGGTATCATTTTCTGTATTTGCAAAAAATGTATTTTATCATTCAGTGTTCCAGGTATTCCTCAATTAAATTGTTTTTGATCATCAAAAATCCTTACCCCAAAATACCAAATCATTACTTTTATGGTAAATGCTTTATTACAACTCATGGCTTTTCTTAAACCTAACCAAGCTGAAACCTAAATTTAGGAGACAGACAACTAAGAACGGCCATGCACAGCTCTGCAGTTACACTTGAGAGACACCACAAATTCATATGTTATTTGGTATCAGTGATATGTGTATGTTATATGTTACAAAATGATAAATAAGCCAATCTTTAATATTAGATGTATATCATGTTTGAGTAAACTTGATGTGTGCATTTAAACTTGATGTTGCGGTACAAAAACAAAGTCAAACATGTATGATAAACAAGATATTTAATGAATACCTGGAATATTAATGGTGAAATAAACTGACAAAAGATATAGCAATGAAATACTCAGCCATGAACTAACATGAAATGACTATGGGTTATTTTTGGCCCATGTTGAGCCTGAGAAATGGGTTTAGATAGCTTGTGCATCAAAGGGATAAATTAAACAAAAGCATGAATTCTGAAATAAAACACTGAAAGCAATTGAAGTCCATCTGTAGCCAGAACATAAAAATCCTTGTAATATGTTTGTAAATCACTGAACTCTGCCCTTAAAATGTCATACATCGAACGATGCATATTTATGATGAGATTCAGAAATTATACCAGATCTAATGTGATATTGCATTAAACAAAACAAAAACAGTTACCATAGCTACATTTCTATGCTCAATAACTCAGAGCAGTTTGGTTTGCCTCACTTTGAATTTCGATGCAATCATTCTCAAGAAAGAGTCACGATGTTGCAACAGTGAGGAAACTTGAACAATCAACCTCATTTCCTGTCGCCCATCACTGCAAAAGGCTCAATAATGCCAAGCAGAGGAGCCTAACAAGACCATAGTCTTCAACAAGTCAAATGATCTCACTTGACTGTTTCCAGGAAATTGTTTCCTGCATCGTCTTCAATCACCAGAGCGCAGAGGAGATGAACATTATTGAGAGATGAACTGACAGGCATTTATCTACTCTGAATAGCAGCTCTCTGAGATCTCACTGTGGACTAGAAAACACGCTTCAGAAGTCACTGTGAAGTGAACAGCACTTCAGAATTATTGGTCAAAGTTTCTGAGATGATGTCAAATACTTTATGACTTCCTAAATCAGTCAACAACTTCTAGAAATTCTTTTGCCACTATTTCCTACCATTTATCTGATTATATGTCTTTTCTGCGTCACCTAATTATGAACAAACTGATACCAAAGCATGTAAAACACATTTTCCTCATATAAAAGAAAATAAAATATATAGAAGAAGACTCCGACCTGGTGGCAGACGTTAAGAATAAATATATAGATGGCCACATTTGCTTATGTAGGTCATATAGAGGCATTTATATTAAATTGAGACTGCTAATATACATCTTTCAGAACACCCTTAAACTATAATGTCAAGTACTATTTAATTCATGTAACACAGAGACTCAACACACACAGATTTGAAAAATGAGAGATAATGTTAAATACACTAATGCAAATAAGTTTGATTCCAGTCAGCAGGACCTGCTTGATTGTGCTCTCCACTGAACACATGCCATTTTTGTGGATAGGAAGCCAGCTAACATGCCCACTAACATGCAGAAGAGTTTTATAAAAGTGGTCTTCCCTTTTCAAATGCAAAATCCAGCAGTTTGCACTGATGTAAAAAAAGGAAAATTGGATGGATTTTAATTTTTCTACCTCAGATCACTGAAGTAACCAAAGGTGCAGTAAAATGCTGACCTTGCAAGTCCTCATATTTTGCAAAAACTGATCATGGCACTTGATTGGCTGTGCACGTAAATGCAAATTTTGTGGTGCAGCTCAGTGAAAGAGAGAGCTCCAGCCTATAGAGCCTGTTAAAGGTCAAAGCGAAATGCTACCACAGTTTGACTAATCAAAATTCAACACATAATCAGAGTCACTCATAAATATATGTGATAACATAAAGCTGGAAAGCAGACTCATGAATACACAAAGTAAATCATAAATATGCAGTGTTCTAAATTCAACTGGAGAAAAACTCATCAAATATTTTTGCAAAAATGGAAATAAAAAAAGACAAGTCAGTCAATTGATAGAACTTTACTGCAGGTTAAAAATTAATGGAGGATAGTTAAGGCCACAAAAAGAACACACCCAGAGCATATCCACCTTGGAGAGAATTTATTATCTTGTAAAAGTGCATTTTAACCTTTAGCAGGGGCTTAATTATTCATAAAAGCTACAGAAGAGGAATGCTATTACAAACTGTCAAGTCAGCCAGCCACCTATACATAATGTAAATGCCCTCCACATGTCTTATATGTTCCTAAACACCAAAACTGCTAAATATATGAGCTATGGAACAGACTGGTCGTCATGGTGTGTGGGCCAGGCAGAGGTCAGTCATTTTGCATTACACCCTCCTGGGACAATTGTTAATGATTATTACCTGCAGGAAGCACACATGCATGCAAGATGCCATTTTCTTTTTTGCAGTGGCTTTCAAAATATGTCATTAAAGAAACAAAGTTACAAGAAGAATTTATCTCACAAAAAAGGGCAACATGCAAATGAAAAAAAACTGTAGATAAACACTGTAGATCAGTTTATGGTCTCTTCTTAACTTATGTAAAAGCTGATGCAGCTGCATGAGAAAGTTTTGATAGCTGGTTAGTTGGTAAGCATTTTCTATCAGGAGCAGGGATTATAACAAGGGTGAAATATGATCTCAATAAAAATAACAGTCTCCTCCACAAACGATCCAAGGCACACTGTAGGGTTTGTGTTTGACAAGCATGTTTTCTTATTGTTTGAATTCTGTCTGAATTGTCATGACATACACAGCAGTTCTGCATTTAATAAGTGCAGCCAAGAAACTGGCATTTATGCAAGATCTTGAGTTTCATTCCAAAGATCCCACGTTCTCACAAATCACTCAATAAACTGAAAACAACCTATGTTTCTGTGCACTGCTGATCAGGAGCAAGTGTGACATTGTTGTAAGGCAGAGAATAGTTTCAAGGTGGAGCGTGGTTGGGTGCAGAAAGTATTTGCCTTCTACAACAGGGTTTGTGTTGTAACTCCTGCCAATAGTCGACGTGAGTTTCTTTAAAACATAATGGCAATCTGTCTCTAATCTTAACCAAGGAATGTTTGATGTCTAAACAAAATCATATCATAACCATACTGGCAGGAGATCAGAAAACAGTCAATATCTTTTGGGAGCATCCCAGTGAGCATTTTTCCACTGAATAGATGTTTTAAAAAACAACTATGAGAAAAGACATTCAGATGGGCTCAAAACATTTTTTCACCAACTTTTTCAAGACATTTGCCACAGTTACATTTTCATCCTTTACTATGTGCAAATAATAGCCCTTTTGTCACTTTGGACCCCCACTGTGAAACATCCAAATTTCTCCGTTGAAAGACAGAAAAAAATGACCACACACAGGACTTAATCTCCAGCTGGATGATAGTCCTATGCTTAACCCATTCATGCATCAGAACTTCCTGTTCATACATATTTTTTGTCGCCTGTACTACATATACATATCCTAATATCTAATACTATCATAAGTACCCGTGCATGAACGTTAGGCTACAGCAAGAAGTACAATTTCTTTACTTCACATTAAGAGCTTCTTTCATCATGATGTCGTGGAAGCTTCTTGTTGGCAGCACACAGACTATATAGTTTGTATTTATGACATTTTATATGAAACATTACATGCTCTGAAATTACATCTTAATTTAAACCAGATTTCACCTATCAGGGCAGTATGGTTTCAGAGCAGTGCTTTCACACTGATCAATATCGTCTCTCTTTCATCCTACAATGGAACAAATGATCAAAATGATTAAACAATACTGTGTTTGTGACACGTTGATGTAACCGTATTTGAGCAGGTTGAAAAGGGGGTGAAAGAGGTCTTAGACATTCCAGCCAAATATCAACCAGTTTTACAGAACTGCTACAGATCAATGTTGAAATCCCAGTTGGTGCTCTCTGGGTTATTTTCACTATCAATTAAATAATCTTTTAGTTCATAAAATGTGGTAAATGCTAAAGAAAATTTCCGAGAGCCAAAAGTGACATCTTCAAATTGCAGTCCAAAACCCAAAGACTTTTAATTTTTTTTATCATAAACAAGAACAAAAAGCTACAAATCCTCACATTTAACCAGCTCAAGCCACCAAATGTTGATAATTTTGCTTGACGAATTACTGAGACAAAGAATCGATTATCAAAATAGTTGGAAATTAATTTTCACACTAATTGATATTGTCACCTTTTTTAACCTATGACTAAATCAATTATCGAAATGATGAAACAGTTTTTTGTTTTTTTGTTTTGTGACATGGTGGTAACTGCGTTTTAGCTGTTTGAAAAGAGGGTGAAAATACTTCTTAGACATTCAGAAAAAAACATCAAGCTGTTTTTAACTACAAATCAACATTGAAAACCTGGTTGGTGCTCATTGGGATTCATATGGGGATTTTGGAAGACACACAATTTGTTGTTTAGGTATGAAGACTTATTGATCACCACATTAAACTGCACTTCAGCCCAGCGCAGTGTTCACTCTTTAGATTTTTAGTATTCCATTCTGTTTACCTATGTAT
Organism: Lutjanus campechanus; assembly: GCA_027495735.1. Lineage (NCBI taxonomy): Eukaryota > Metazoa > Chordata > Actinopteri > Lutjaniformes > Lutjanidae > Lutjanus > Lutjanus campechanus. Next base: position 10,650 of record JAJHUR010008626.1, on the reverse strand, counting down.
GACCAAATTATGATTCAAGGAAAACAGAATCAAGGGATAAAAACTAGAAGTAAACACATGAATGATCAAAAAGAGCAGATTTGAGCAAACCGTTGACAGGTAAAAGCTAAGCAACAATCCTCAGAGTGAACTGGAACACCTCAAACACGCACATCTACATAAGACCTGCCTGAAATGGGCCGCTAGTCATTTCACAATATTCCACACTGCCTTTTGACAGCCCTTTTTCAACGCCTTCCAGGGACTCCCTCCAGTGCCAAGAGATTTCAGCCACCACCACGGGGGACGGAAGCTTTCCCCAATAGCAAATTATTAGACCACAACCTTCATCATGGTGTGTGAAGTGGCTGAACGGAGGGGAAGTGACTATTTCTGATCAAAGAGGATCTGACTGGGGCTAGCTCTCAATGCTCACTTGTGTCAGCGCTTCTTTTTTTTTATTCGCTCTCAGTAATTTGTTTGTTTGTTTTTCTTTGTGTGTTTTTGAAAAACCGATTCTATGATTAATCCAGAGTGGCATGAGAACCAGAGCTTAAGTCTTTGAATTATTCATATTATTATCAATTTAGTAATTTCATGATATCTGGAGCCCATCTTTCATAAAACATGGGGTGAAAATTTGGTTCTGCCTCCCAAAAGGCTTATTAAACAGCAAAATGAGCTTGCAGAAAGTTATAGGTGAGAACAAATTGAGGTTTAAGTGTTGCATTCATTTAGAGAACTGTCCCCAAGAGTAAAAAAAAGAAAAAAAGGTTATCCCAAATGTATTTAATTTGAATAGAGCACCCTAAGAATCATCTAGTTAGAGACTCTGGATTTCTCACAGAAACTGCAACCACAATTAAAATGAAGCTGCATCATGATCCTCTGAATATGTCATGTTTTTAATTGGCCTTCTTTCTTTACACAGAAGAAAATAATGTGGGAAAAACCACTAACAAGTAGAGAAACTCTCCTGCGACCAGTGTGTCATTTTGCCGTCAGAAAATATTCCCGAGTCAGAGTTTCATCAACTTGAAGCACAAAGAGTTTTGTATTTCATTCTCTGAATCTATGTCAAACGAGTGGGACACACAAAAAAAATTAGAGGACCTTGAGAGAATTATAGACTACAATAATTAGAACGTGGTTTATCATTTGGAGGATCTTCCACCACCCATGCATCTCACCTCCACAGCGCTTCAGCTCTGACCTTGAACTAAAAACTGTCTTTAGAAGAGAAACTTCCCCAGAAATTAGAGTTTTAAATCGATGTGTTTAAACTTCTAACCTCTTTACCTAATTATCTCTTTTCACTCAAGTTTTTATATATCCTCTCAAGCTGCGTATAGGTTATCTGAGTGCTTTCTTGGTGCTTAACAGTTTTCTTAAATGATCTGAATTACCACTGACATTGACACTGACACTGACATTGTTGTTTATGAGTTAATGAGCACAAGAGTTTTAAGAGTTTTATATAAGCTGTCTCTTTGTGTTGACAAAGACAGACAGCTTAGATAAAATGTACAAGTTAACACAAATTAATTATTCAATCGCTTTAAACACTTCACTTGTTTTACTTGTTCTTGACTCAGTAGATGTATATTTTTTTTCTTCTTCTAAGCTAGGTTACTCAGAAATGTTACAACACATGACGCGTGACAAAAGTTGACACATGACAAAAGTCGCACGAGCCTGCATGATGAAATCCTTTTAAACTGTCACTGCATGACATGTATTTGGACCTTTTGTTTAATCTTTTATTACAAACCATTTATTATTTTATTCATGTTACAAGTGACTCTAAATTGGTTACATGGTCAAAAAAAGAACCCTCAATCAATAGAAATAAAAATGCCTCAATTCCCTATTCCCGCTGTAGAATATTCTTGGTTTATTTGTTTGATTTTAAGCCTTTAGAGGAGGGGTCTCAAACTCATGTTGGCTTGGGGTCGCCAACTGTGTTGTCATTGCACAGGAGGGCCATTTCAGTGTTCAAGTACAACAATAAAGTGTGATATTTCAGAGAATTAACTTTTTAATTGGCATTTCTAATATATTTTCATCACACTTTACAAATTGTGCAAAAAGCAGTTTCTATACATTTTTTTTTAGTTAGCCATGCATTTGACACAAACTCTGTTTCTTTGAATTGTGTTTCATCTGTGCTTTCATCAAACATAGAATTGTGCTTGTATGTGAAGTTTAAATTGGTATGAAACAACAAGAAAAAATAATCAAAAGGACCAGGGAGGAGGAGAGTGAGCTGGATACAGCTCCCAGACTGATAGTTTAAGACCCCTGCATTAGGGGGTATAATATACACATTTCACATGTAGCTGTCACACCAGAAGCTGCTTCTTCTCTGTGGTCACATCACTTGTCACAATGATGCATGACTCAGTCTCTACGCCGATGACACCCAGCTCTACATTTTCATCAAACGTATCATCATCTCCAGTCGCTCCAGAGTCTGATCAGCTGCCTCATTGAGGTAAACTCTTCGATTCAAATCAGTAATCTTAAATTGAACTGTGACATGATATTGTGTCGCTGACTAAAAATGTCTCACTAAAGGCTCCCATCCATCACCTCTGACAGCTCCTGTGTGCTACCCCTGTGTGCTACCCCACATGTCTATAACCTTTGAATCATTTAATCGAACCTTCTCGTTTGAACATGTCCTTCATCCAGTCCCTCTGCTCGCACTCACCCACAACTGGGACTCTGACATGTTGATTTGACCTCATTCATTTGGTTTGGTTCTTGTGGTTGATTTTCTTTCTCTATTACTTTAACTGTGATAGTTATTATTCATTGATATATTTGCCTCAGTGTGTTTTCTAGTTTTCTTCTTCTTCATCCTCCTCCTCCTCCTCATCTTCTTTACTCTTCTCTTTATTATTCTACTCTATTACCATCTAGCCAACTTATTCTCCAATCCTATAATAAATGAGGCTTTACACTTTATATGCTGTATGATGTAGGTAAAAGTGGATATTTAAAAAAAGCTTATACTAAAGACCTTGAAAGCATATTTTTCCAGCTGTTATATGACGGATCGCTCACCCTCATCACCTCAACTTTCCAAAAGGCTAAATAGCATACTATCTAGTCTACTTCTACACTTTTTGAATCAATGAAAGCTTCCTATTGTAAACACACTAAGTGCAGTTGAATACACAGAAGAATTATTTTGTTTGTCAAAAAGAAAAGTGGCATGCTCAGTGGGTAAGTCTTGAGATGCACTCAACAAACAAACACTGGTGCTCCAGAAGGAAAAAAGGTTGAACACTTCACTTCATGTGCAAAAGAGAAAACTTCAGTCAGTCAAGGGTAGAGGAGTTTGTGAAGTTGTAATAAAAAGCTTGTGTTGTATGGCTTATTGATGACATCTACAAAATAGGTCTAAAGAATATACTCTCTGAACACAAATATACAATAAAAAAAAAGAACTAAATGTAGACTACTAAATAGAGAAGCATTTTAAAGGTGCTATATGGAAGAATTTTAGTTGAAAACATTCAAAAAATAAATAAAATTATCAGTGGAATGTGAAGAAATAAATGTTATACCACAGACATCTATATATTGTGTTGCAGAGATGCCTACTGAAGTTAACATGCTAACCAGCTAGGCCTGTTTCATAAAACCACTTTGCACGTCAAAAGATAATAGTTCAAGAGAATGCTAGCATTTCTGTTGGGTGCCCCGGGCCCGAGCCTGAAAACCTCCTACTCCTTACTTGTGCCAGTGTTGTAAACACCAACACTCCCCCAGTGCTCTGGCTCCCCAGACAGGGCAGACTTGAGTCAGCTAAATGGACCGCCAGTTAGCTGCACAGGTAACTGAGCTGGCTAGCCCACAGCACCTACATTTAGAATCAATTAGGAGTTGCTCTGGTGATATGCTACCCCCTATTTGTTTGTATGAATTAGACAAGTGGATGATTCTTACGTTTTTCACCTTTACAGAGGCACATAATGCAATGATTGTTTATAAAGAACTGAAGGTTTGGAATGGGTCTAACCATCCTGTAGGGGTGGAAACGGTTTGCGCTCCTCCAGACAGCTAGAGAGAAACTTCTTGGACATTTGGGGGAAGTAATTTCTAAATTACACAATTAGGACACACCCCTGAATGAATGTGTAAAAGGGTCAGTAGGTGTTTTTTTTATGAAACCCTGATGAAGACCTGCTAGGGTTGAAACCATTCATTTCTAAAATTGTCATGAAAAAGTAATTAAACTAATAGGCCTTTTAACCAAAATTCCACACAGACCCACTCCTCTACGAGTGACTGCCTGAAGTTTTGCACGTCTTTGAATAACTAATTTGTCGCTGTTTGCAGCACCAAAAGCTTATTCATCGTCAACAAGCACAGAGCAGACACAATATAACTCATCCAATCACCGATATATCTCAAGATTAACATTGTTTCAGAAATGCATGATAAAGTTTGTTCCGAAGGGGCCTACCCTCTGGAACTGAGGCTAATAGACGTGTCTGAACCCACTACTGGTTAACATTCTCAGGAGTAGTGTAAACAGCAACTTAAATGGGATTTTAAAATGCTAATTGTGGGGATCTATCTAGCAATGAGCAGATATGTTGCTTGATGTTTTACCAGTGTAAATAGCGCCTAAGGCTAGACAGTTTGCACATTTTTCATCAGTACTTGTGGTAGGAGGATATAAAAGGCTGAGTTTAATTATTTCATTTTCTATGCCTCAAGTAGCCACCCGATAGTATAATAAATCAATAGCATTTCCATGAATACTAATTGTGGTTTGCAGGGATAGTTGGTGTAGCCGATAGGTGGGAATTTGATCAGGTTTGCAGAACCAGCCAGCCGAGGCCTCTGCCTCTCCTGCCGTGCCCCACAGAGGCTGACTGCTACCTCTTTGAAGTTGAGGTGCAAAATCAATTGAACACGTCTGGGAATAAATGAACTTGTTTGGAGCTTAATTTCCAACGGCTGAAGGCTTTCTACCCAGTTATTTATGAGAACAGGTGGGCCATTCTCTCTCCTCCCTTTAAGGATATGTATTTCATGGCTGGGCATTGGGTGAATCCCTTGGCCTCTCTAGAATCATGAAATCTTCAAATAAATAAGTAAACTTGCCTGTGTTTGTCTCTTCTTCAGGCCACATGCTCTGCAATTTGACAAGGAATCAAACTCAAAATAGAAATATTATTCTAAGGAACAGGTTGGGGGATTCAAGTGAAGATTTCACTAGACTGAACTGACATCCTAATTTGACATTTTATGCTCAGGCCTGCTCTGACTGTTTGTGTATTAACTGCTTGGTAATTTTTACTTAATATCCACCAAACCAGATGTTCACCATCATTTTTGCTCCTATGTATCAAGTCATTTCTGTGTATAGTATTACAAATTCCTTTAACAGTCCTTTAAAGGTTACTAGTCAATTATGCAAACTGCTTTGGACTTATTCTAAATTAATTTTAAAAAAAATTAAAGTACATACCCATGTCTCCAAGCTATTTCAAAATTGCTTTGAATGGCCCTACTTCTCACCAAGTAGTCATCTATACTTGTTATGCCATCTATGCTTGTTTTAGCCTTGGTTTTTGATCAAAGCAAGATGTCTACTGGACTGCTGCCCTTGGGGCACTCACAGTGAATTCTGATTTTAAACTTCAATGTTAAAAAACTCTAACCTTTTACATTATGCTAGAGATTCTGTGTAGTTCTTTCTGAAAATGCACTCAAAGGGATATAATATGTACAGTATATGCATTTATTTATAGAAGTATAAATTTATCCATGCATGCATGTAACTTTCTAAAGTTAAAAGCTAACGTTAAAAGCAATGCTTGTGATGAATTTACATTTAAATATAGCCTATTTTTAAATTGTAGCAATGTTAAATAACAAAAATGTTAAATACTTGAAATTAATAACATACTAATTTGAAGAAAATAATTAATAAATACACTGTAATGTTTATATTACCTTCCTTTTTTATGACCAGTGGAGTATCACCTTGTTTACTTCAGCACTTATTAGTGCATTTTCGTTAACATGCTAAAAAAAATCCTGTTATTAAAACATAATTACTTCCATGCCTCCAGACTTCTTTCTGTAACATTAGACTTTTGGCACTCTTCTCACACAGCCTCAAAAGAGTTGATAATGGACCACTGTTCTTTGACCAGAAAAAGGCAAATGAAACAGCAGCCTGAGAAAAGAGAAATAAAAAAGTAACTTGATTAGGGGAAAAAGGAATCAGTAAGACGGAAGAAAGTCTAAGCTCTTTAACTGGTGCTCCTTTGCATATAAATGAGAGATTAGGCAGAAACTATATCTTACTGCCCGTTAGAATACATATGCCTAATTACAATATATTCATAAAGTGAGAGTGTAATTTCCACAAAGGAGATTACAAACGAAGCACAAGGTCAGGAAAAGCCCTTTCTGTTCTGTGCATACCATTAGGATGATGATGCTGATGCTGCACAGAAAATGACTCATGCTCAATGGTTCTCCTCAGAGATTATGTTTTTTCAGACTAAGTATAAAGATAGGATAAAGAGAAGAGGAGTAAGTATTAATGAGTTATACCTTAATAATGTTAACGAAAACATGCAAATAAGGGACATAGTTCGTTTGAACTTCGTAAACCCGTCTCTGTTTGAGCAGCAACTGATGACTTACCTCGACTTATCTGAATTATAATGATCTTAGAATTTAAGAAAATCAACCGTGATGATAGTCCAATTGTAATCCCTCCAAGCCCTTTAAAGGGACAGTTCGTCCCAAAATCAAAATATTTTTTTTTTTTCCCTTGCTTGTAGGACTATTTTTCCATCTAGATAGTTTAAGTCTCTCACATATAATTGAATTTAATGACACTTGGCTTGTGGGACTCATGGTATGCATGAGAGTCATGCATGTGAAAAATTCTGAAAAGTTTTGAGTAATTTAAAATTTTGTTATGGGCATGATGTTCCATGGCAAGTGACATCACTTCCGTCAAGTGACATACATAATGTATTTTAACTCAAACCATGATCTTCCCTAACCAAGTATTTTTTGCACCTAAACCTATAAGCAAACATAAATGATGCAAGTAATGTGAGTCATGTGAATTATAATACATGATCAACTGACAATCAACCTATTCTGTCGTTTAAGTATGAGGATGTGATGAAAAAGTCCTGTACTTCTTTGAACCATCCATCCACTCCACCTCCTATAAATGTGGACTTTTCTCGCTGCTTACACTTTTCCTGTCATACTTACTATGTCCACTAGGGTAAGCAACCTAACAATAAATGGACATATATCAGTGGGAATAAGCTGCTTGCACTTGTGACCAACACGTGCATTTTGCTGTTGAGGAGGGGCTGTTTTTTTGGTCCCGTGGGCCATGTGTCATCTAGTTCTATTATGTTTCAGAGAAGGCAAACATCTCCATGGTCAGTATCTCCAGAACTCTACAACTCACACTAAAACTATATAGATGGATATATAGCACTCCAGGCCAGAGGCAAAATACTGTATGTATTTTAGTGTGTTTTTATTCAAATCTATAATTTAATCTAAACTATATCTGACCTCTGTCCATTTGAATTGATTGGTTCTGCAGTGATCTACATAAAACAATTATATGTCCTTTGAGGACAATAAAAAAAAAAAGAACCCAGTGGCTGCAGATGTTTGGATAACATGTCTCTGGTGCATGCATTCTTACATGGACGATCAGTCTCCTAATGAAGTCCCTGCTTGTTCCACTTTCCAGGCGTGTGTGTGAAAGGCTGAAAGCAGGAGATTTACTGCACAGTCTGAGGCAGTGGCCTTAAAGTGTGGGTTGTGACCCACCTATGAGTTTTGGGAGACTTTGAACGGGTCCCTAAACAGTCACCAATAAAATCACTGCCAACTATAGACCATCTGTCACTAAAATAGTTTCCCTGCAATCCCCCCTGTTGCCCTTAAATCCAGGGGTTGTTTGTAAAGGAAGATTCCTAATAATTCTCCAAGCTCTATAATCTGCACCGAAATAAATTTGCACTGTCAAAGCATCTGAGCAAGTTGCTTCACTGCTGCACCACACAAGTAATAATCATAAAATTTTAAAGAATAAATTTACAGAAATGTGTGGGAAGCCTTGTAGTGATTGTAAAATTATATTGGCACTCCGACAATAAATGTGTTACTCATCATTACTTTAACCTTGGGTCATAAGAGTGGAGCTTTAACAAAGAAAGGCATCACACAAATGTCTTCTATTCAAAGAGACAAATCAATAGCTTGATGTGTGTGGTCAGTGAGATGTAGAAAAGAGTTGAGATCTCGTTGTGTTTTTCATTCAACTTGGTGATATTTCATGTATTTAACCATAAACTCTGAGTAAATTCCTTCACTTTGCCTTTGTGGGGCTCTATCTGCACAGGTGTGTGTGGGTAGAAATGTGTGCTGCATGAACTTTAAACACTTTAAATGTGAGTTTCTCCTAATTGTGTCGAAGCAAATATTTGATTAATCTTATGCACTCAGATCAATTATTTCAGCTGCCTTCACAGGTGGAGTCCAGCACGGGACCACAGACACTCCCTCATTTGCCTGTTTATGCAAACAAGTTGAAAAGTTGATCTCAGTGGGACAACTGTAAAACAAATGCGTAAATTCAAAATCAGAAAACATGAGCTAAGTGTAATATGTGAAGTACAGTATATGTCTGCAAAAACAAAAAGTACACTGATTTTTTTCTAATAAATAAGTAAACTCTACTAAGTGAATAAACTGAGTTACCTTTTCTTTTCTTTGGACCTTGGCAATGCGACATGAATCAATAATAATTCCTGTCATCTGAAAAGGAAGACACATTTACTCATTCATAGCTTGTTGAGACATTAATGGATCATTTCTGCCCTTGAGTTACATTTAGTTGTATAACAAGGTACTCAGTATATAATACAGTGCGTGCAGACTGGTAAGACCAGATTTGTATCTAAAACACACACACACACACACACACACACACACACTCGAAGCTCATTGACAGTGAATTGAAACATTTTACAGTAATCAATCCCATCATTCAATGCTGTGGCCTCCCCACATATTGCATCTTAATTTATCAATCTACTCCAAATCAAATGTCACCGAGGAAGTTACTGAAAATTCCTTGTTCAATTATTAGCATGTGAATGACTAAAAGCTCTTATTTCTGGTAATGCTCAACCGCCGTCTTTTCATTAGAATTTTAATGGAAATCGCTTATCTCAGGCCCGTCTTTCAGGTGTTCAAAAGACCTTACGTTAAGTAAAATAATCCCCAAAGCCAGCACAATTACAGCTAATTCCATTTTAATTCAGTCAAAAGGTGACGTGACAGGGAGCATTTCAAATGTCGGCAGGTGGTAAAAAATGAAATTTTGGTTTCAATTATGGGGGACTGAGTCTGAAGGGAAAATCTTGATTAAAGCTCCACAGCTCACGAAGGACTAGCTGGATACCATCAGAATTCAGTCGTACTGTTACAACAAGATGTAGGGCGTTCTCTATGTATAAAACATCATGGGATTAATAATATTATCATTTCAAGTTTAGCAACAATTCATTTCAGATGAGCAAGCTGTCTTTATACCACAGAAAATTCATGCAAAATCATGCAGCTCCTATTCTTGTATTATGACTCCACTGATCCTTCTTCTAACTCATGGGTCATTTGCTTTTAAAGCAATTTT